>JAVQJG010046324.1:0-14402 GCA_036024015.1 Craterocephalus amniculus
CTTTCTCTGCCGGGTTAATTTTTGGAACGTCCAGACTCCGATCAGCCAGTAATAGCGTTCCCCTAGTGATCCGGAGTCAAATTATGAAAGTTAAACCCCTTAGCAAAGAAAAAGCGTCACACAAAAGCTTTAAAAAAAACAGCCGCTATCGCTAACTAAGCTAGCCGGACGTGAAATCGGGTATAGTCCCTTTAAGAGAACATGTATCAATTTGTGTATATACCTTGTTCTACAACCAGCTCCTCCTTGTCATACCCCAGTTATCTACCCCTTGCAGAAATTGAGACGCACCTGTTCCTCAATATTGGACAGAGGGATCTCTTCTATCACCTCCCTACCTGTCTTACCTGCCGAGGTTTTATTGTGAGTAAATTTTTACTTTTGTTTTTTGCGTAATATCTTGTCATCTCTACTTAACCCCCATAGATGTTTCTTGTTTTCTAACTAGATTTGCTTTTCACAAATATCCTCCCATTTCCTTCTGGTGACATTGAGATGTCTTTGCTATATTTCTTTTTGCTTCTTCAAACTATATTTCAATCTCCATTGGTTTGTTTTACGTTTGCAATTTTCTTGCCCTTTTCTACACTTTCTGTAGCAAAGCGATAGCACACACTAAATCCTCATTTAGAAAAGGCTGTTTGCACCCATTATCAATTTTAGTTTATCGCGCAATTTTAGTTTATCCCAAATTAATAAAACACAACAGGCGCAATTTTTTTGCACTGCACGCAATTGCTCTCTTCCGGGGATCTTCTGGTTCTCATGACACAAACCAGCAAGTTATTAATTAAATGTGTGAAGTAGAGTTCTTTCATGGCTTTTTAGAATTCCTCAAGTGTTCTCTCAGCAGTCTACTTGTGTATATGTCAACACTCAGTGGTAGACAAAAGGGCAAGTAAGATCAGTGCATTTATATAAAGGAAAAAGTGCAAGAACATCATGAAAGAGTTGAAGGTGCATTAATTTAGAATCTAGAAATGACAATCTTCTTTGATTTGCTGACCTTCATGAGCAAGTCTGTCTGATCTCACTTCCTGTTATAATGGTATATGATGTCTTGTAATTCCACATTACTGACAAAATACACAAACGCACAAATTAACATGATATTACTAGGTACATTGTATTCCATCTACACTGGATAAAGTTTATTACAAAACTGTGCAAAACCCTGAATTGATGTGGGTAAATAATATCCTTGGGATAAAATGAAAGAAAATGATTAAACCAACAAGTTCTGCTGAGAGAGAAAATACTTAAAAGGAGGAAGAATCATTAAAGGCTGTTAAAATGAGGGGAGATGCTAAGCAAGGATAAACATAGCCCTATCTTAGCATTGATTTTAATTTTTTCCTGCCATCTATTTCAAAATAAGCTAAAAGTTTCCCAAAAGAGTAAAATCTCTTACTTTGAATAAGTAGTATAATTTTGTATGGTCTGAATAGATTATTGCCTCATTTACTGTACTTTATAAATGCCTTTTGGTTTTGTGAACAATATAGTTTGAATGGTTAAAATAGGTTGTGTTTATTATAATTATTTTACTTTTCTCCATGCACACTTAAACAATACACTCTAATACAACATTTAACCTTTGTTGTGGTTCACTCTGGACTTGATTTTGTGAACAAGGAGGCAAATAAGAGCCTAACAGAAGCAACTTCCAAAATCCGTAAATATTACCATGACACAGCGTGAAGGTCTATAAACTTGTCATTACCGCTTTTAGATTTGCTATGATTTATTAGGTCAAAATGATGTCATACCGAATTTATTATTTGGCAAAGAGAGGGTAGTTGTAAAGCCACTGATCCCTTTAACCTTTCTTATCTCAGGCAAATGACATTGATTAGAGAAAAAGACAAGGGGCTTATGCATTTAAAAAGAAACAGGTTGAGAAATATTGATATGGACAGAGCTATTTACTCATTGTCTCTCTGCGGCAAAGAAACTACAAGCCATTTCTTGATATAAATGCCCTTAATACCCCCTTTTTCCTGTCTGCTCCAATCCTCCAATTTCTATGGTTTACTTGCTCAGTCATTCTCCATCTCCCAATTCCTCCCACTAGTCTGCCCTCTATTCAGTCTGTTCCCAAGGAGGTGTTTTAAAGAACTCCACTGAAATACTAAGCAGCCTACTTTAAAGAAAACTACTTTCCCACGTTTACTACATTAGGTCTAGGCTTTAATATGAGTCTGGGCTTTTATGCACTTGCCTTAAGACGTTACAGTACCATTTACTGTATTAATTTTTCCCCTCATTGTTTTCAAGAATACTTTTGCTCTCTGGACAGACACAAGTAAAACCTTGTAAAATAATTTGGTATGTGTTTTCACTGTGAACAGAGATTCAATGTTTGATTCAGGAAGACTTTCTCTGTTTCATACTTCCAGTAATTTAAATAATTAGTGCCAGAGGTCAAGTCATCCACAATACTTTAGTTGGAACTGCTCACGCATTCACAAATATGTTATTAAGGTGTGTGAGATGTAGTTGATAATGATCAGTGTATATATCTTCTATCCTCTATATAATGTACAACCCAAAGCTGGGACATTCTTTAACTTGGAACAAATTGAAAAACTCAAAGACCTTCAAATCCCATGAGTAATATTTTATTCTCAACAGAATATACTTACTGTACCATAACAGGTGTCTTAACTGAGAGATTTTACAGTTTTATGATCAAATGGCAAATATGATGCTTGGTGGAGATCTCAAAATAGTAGGCACAGGGGCAACAAATGGCTGAAAAACCAAGAAACTTAAAGGGATACTCCGCCGTCAGAATGATGTGCCTGCATTTGTTTACTCACCCTCATGCTGATTGAAATGTTGGAACACTTTCTTGATATTCATCATGTAGCCGGAGATATCGGGAGGTTTACATCTTATTTCCCTACAACGATGCTAAATAGAGCCCGGTGAAAAAAATCCACAAAAACTTGTCAATATTCCTCCATACTGCTCGTACAATGCAAATTATGGACGCTTCCCACACAGGACCCGCGGACTGCATTGGACGAGCAGTATGGAGGAATATTGACAAGTTTTTGTGGACTTTTTTCACCGGGCTCTGTTTAGCATCGTTGTAGCCGCAGGAAAATAAGATGTAAACCTCCCGATATCTCCGGCTACATGATGAATATCAAGAAAGTGTTCAAGAACGTCTCAATCAGCATGAAGGTGAGTAAACAAATGAAGGCACATCATTCTGAGGGCGGAGTATCCCTTTAACTTTAGACAAGAGGTTACTTCTATTGGGTATTACTCAGAAAGCTGGCAATGAGGAATGGCAATGAGTTATTGCTCCTTGAGCTCCATGACAATATGCAAACGGGTCAGATGTCAAGCTCTGTGACAGCACTAGGCAATGCAAGGCAAGGCAAGGCAAATTTATTCATAGAGCACATTTCATGTACAGGACAATTCAAGCTGCTTTACATTGCAGAAAAGTATATTAAAACAGAAGAGTGACAAATGAAAGTAAAATTAAGATAAAAGGAGCTATACCTGACTATTATTTTAATCTTTCTAAGAAAATCGGATTCTACACAGTAGGCTATATATGTGGTGAAAGGGGTAAGTCCATAAAAATTAATGATTAATTGATTGTGCATATGTATGAATCCATTCTAGTTGGCCCGATGCTCTTCCGGATTTCAATAGGAGCGCTCTTAGTCGCTGATCGGAATCCGGATCTGAACTGGAAATCCATTACACTTTTGCAAAATATAGTACTTCTGTATCAATATTTTTTAAGAACCATCTGAGTGTGTTAAAACCTTTTAGCAATATCTGAGAAGTTTTTCCAGATGTAGGTGTTTCCATTAGCTGATTCTTTTTCCGATATTTAGGTTTTGCGCAATTCTAGGGGTAATGGAAACACTTCAAGATCAGGCAACACGGTACTCTCAGGTACGGCAAGGACAATGGATTAAATGGGAGGGAGTTAAAAAGAGGCAATTGTCTTCAAGTTGTGGGCGATGAAAGCATCTCAAGTCAGTTTTTCCAATCTTTTTGTAAGCAACATGTGATGTCCTTGTACCTTTCACTATCAATGTTACTGAACAGATTTAATGTGCCTAATTTGCTTATCTCCAACAAACTTGAAGCATATCTTGGTTGCTACATTTCGTAACATAATCAGGAGTAAAGGAGCCTTTCTGAAATGCCCAAATCACACTGACTCATCTCCCGCATCATTCAGTCATATACCTGCTAAACAACTCATCCATGAAATTGGACAGGAAACTGGGGACTTTTCAATATCACACTTTGCCCAGATGAGGGGAGAAGGAGATTGGAGATTATCGACAGGTCTAAGTCAAATATTCAGCTTTCCAGCTGAGATCGTTACCATGAAAGTCAGACCAGAACTTGTGCTTTGGTCATCTTCATTTCACACTGCCTATATCACAGAACTCACAGTGAACTGAAAAGATGCAGTCAAGAAGGCCTATGTGCAAAATGGCCTAAAGTTTATTCAGTGCCGAAGGATCAAGATTTTCTCAGTACAAGTTGGTACCAGACTGTTCAAAGACTTGGGAATTCTAGGCTAGGTTACTAAGCCTCTGTTGAGTGCAGCAGAGCAAGCGAGTCAGTGGTTCTGGTGAAGAAAGACAGATAGCTCCAGGGCCCAAAGTTGAAATCTTTACCATATGGGAGTTAAAAGCAGAATAGCACACACCTAAGGCACTAGCTGTTGCTGATAAGACCTCTGGAATGGTGAGGGTCAATCATTGAAATAGCAGTGAAGGAAGGCTACCATCTGATGACCACGATAAAGCATCTGACCTCCTTAGTAGTCGCTCTCAGTGTCTTCCAGTTCACTCTAACCAGATTATTTCTACATATAAGTTAATACATCATCTAATCCTGAAACTAAACATATTGAACTCTATATAGTGTGAAGGGTTCCCCATTACTTCCCCCTATCCCAAACCTTTGTCAGTTTAACTGCATATAACTGACATGAAAAATGTATGTAGGTCTAAAGCATTCCAGTGCATATTAACACAAAGTCAAAGATGAAAGACTAGCAATGATATAAGAGAGACAGGATGATTATTAAGGTTTCCCATCACTCAATAAATGGAGACATGGCCATTTCCAGACAACCTGGATTCTAGTGTTCAACAGCGAGAAATTTATTAGCAAATGGAAAACATTCAAGACACCTGTCAATCTTCCCAGGGTTTTAGATCCCAGAAGGTTCGCTCCAAGGTCAGACCAGGCTATGCTAGGAATATTTGCAAGAACCCTAGAGATACATCTCAGAATCTACTGGCATCATCAGTTAGCATATTAAATGTAAAAGGTCATGACAGTCAATGAAAAAGAGACAAAGGTATGGCTTGTTTGGAAAAGCAGCCAAGAAAAATCTGCTTCTTTCTAAAGAGACTATGGCAATGCAGCTAAGGTTTGCATTGGGTCAAGGTAGAAATGCTTAACAATAATACACAGCACCATGTGAAAAACAACACCTCATAGAAACTGTGAGATCTGATGGCAGGATGATGATTTGGGCTTCTTTAGCAGTTGCATGATCTGAACACCTTGGTGCATTTTCAGGCTCATTGTGCATCTGTCACTCGATGCAGAAAACTGACTAATACCACCGCTCATGATGTATGATTATGTTTAATCTCCAAGAATAAAACATGAAAAAAGGGAAAGAAAACGATACTTAAACCAGCCAAACGTAAACAATGCTACATCTGGATTATTATCCTGTGTTTCACCAGATCCAAAATCTAAATTTAGAACCTGCATACCGGGAGGTTTTAGTTAACCTACGGTAGACTTAATCCCAGAAAAGCTTTGATCTTCTTCCACGGAAACTGCTTCGCTTATCCAGAAGTAGGAATACTTTTTACCATGATGAAGATAGATATAAGTCTGATTTAAGGCCATTTAAAAAATCTAGAAGCAACCTTAATCTCTGTTGGGGAAACCACCCATGTACATCTCAAACCTTGTTTGCTCATAAGTTGTACCTACTGTAATAAAAAAGAAGACCTTGATTATCAGTCACTGCGTCTTGTTGGTAAAGCACACATTTTACTAACAGTGATCTCCCAAACAAAAGTCTGTCAGTGATGCCTGTTTCCTTACAAGTCTGCATCAGAGAAACAACTTTGGTGACAATAGCAGCATGTTCCAAGATGCTGTTTTTTCAGACTACTTGCCTCTGCGACTATTTCCATTGCCAGCTCAGAGGTGCGTCAATGGTGGATCATCTTCAGCCCCCACTCAAGGAAAACACAGCATGCAATAACTTGTCTAATTTGCACTTGTGTATCAGGAGCTATATTTGTGAACTCAATTCAGCCAACTGTTGATGAGCAGTCATTAAATACTGTGATGAACAGTGACACTCCAGTTTCAGTCTGTTCTCATGAAGAATTTCAATTTTCATCATGTGTAAGGTGAGTTAAATTTGTGATAGCTCACATGTGAATTACTGGAACGATTTACAAATTGAAATAAGATCCATCAAGTCACGGCTTATTTTCTTTTCTTTTTTTAAATAGCCTGTTACTGTTTCTGACATTTTTCTGGTAACATTACATTGATACTGTAAATTTCTTTACAGCTGATGATGCTGGTGATGCTCCCTGTATTATTTATTTGTGTTTCTGATAATTCTTATACAATATTCATCTGTGGTTGTATTTCATCTGTACTGGAGAAGCTGGGTTTCAGGGGGCTAGCAGACTTTATCTTATCTTATTTTTTGTCTTCTGTTCTTTTCCTTTGTCAATGATGTTTTGTTACTTTAGTTTATTTTGTCTGTTGGTTTGAACAGTAGGACTTGTGACTGTTTTATGTTTTGCATTTTTGTTTTTTGTACAGCAGTTTCCCTATGTTGAGGAGCCCCTTGAAAGTGAGATGATGCATCTCAAGGGGAAATCCTCCTAATAAATTTCAATTTCAATTACTTCAAATGTACTACAGAATAAAGTATATTGTCTGGGTAGTACATAACCATAAAGGATATTCTTTTCATGAAGAGAGTCTGCCTGTTCACTTTTAGATATGCGGAACAGATTTATAATTTTTTGTAGACATGTCTGTGTATACAACATGAATCTAGCGACTGACGGTCGTCATACTGTAACCACATTGTTGCACTTCAACATTGTCGGATTGACTATGTGACAATGCGACAGTAATCTGTCACTCAGAGGAAAAGCTTTTATGTGACGCACAGGAAGTGTGTTTGTGTGTGTGTGCGTGCGTTTGTGAGAGGGAGAGAATGAGGGAGGGAGGTACAGATATTTGAAAATGTCTTTGTGAGAGGAGTGGGTGAAATGACATTGACATGAAACAATGAAATCATACTCACTTAGACTTTCATGAAAAAAAGTGAAAGAAGTTCACCAATAAAAATTCACCGAAGGCGAAAAGCAAAAAGTGTTTTTGTTTATTTGGATGAATACATATGAAACATCTTTTTCACCAGATGAGCGTATATATGAGTGTGAGTGTGTGCAAACTCTGATACTCCATTCAAAAAGCAGCCTTTTGTGCTCACAACAAGGCTGAGGACAAACTTTTTGTGGACATGACAGCTGACTGACAGTCCAACAGTTGGGCTGGAAGACAATTGTCTTTTCAAAGTGGGCTGAAATAATGTCTAATGCCTGAATTCTGACAGTTGCAACAAAACCTCTATTTTTACAAAAAACTAAGATAACAATGTACCATGTTATTGACAACTCTAATAAAAATACTTCAAGTCTCTGCAACTTTCCCTCTACCAGCCAGAGTCTTTCAAAACCAGCATTCAAATGCAAATGTTTGACCTGAAAGCATGCAAGTCTGTGCATCTCAATGTATGCATGTGTGTCAATAAGGCTTGCACGCCTTTCAAGGCTTACACAGAATTTATTTATGGCTCATCTTATTCATTTGAAATGCCTTATTTATAAAGCAACCACTATTTTTGCTGAAAACATAAGTTTTGTTGAAAACAGCCACAGATAGCTGACCAGACAGGTATTAAGTGCAGATTTAAAACTTTCTCGTCCTATCGCTAAGTCTCTTAGGTCCACAGTGCTCTATAGAGCCATATTTCATTGGAATCAGCTCTCAGGCACCATTTGCACAATGAAGTGAAGCACAAACTAAAAGAAAGTTTTATCATTACAATTTGAAATGACCAGATGATGTTGCTTCAAAGTGAGACAAATTTTTATTATAATTTCAATTTTCAGTCATTGTTTTTTTTTTAAATTGTTGATATAATTATTAGCAATTGCTCCATTTACCGTAGGTGACTTATTATTGATAGGACGATTATTAATGTAAACTTTAATTCCACAAATGGTCTTTTTTGCATCTTTGGGGTATTGCTAAGTTTTCTCTAACTGGGGTTGTGTTGTTTTTTCTTTTCTTTTTTAAATAGACCCCTGGAAGACTAGTGGCCACTAAATGGGCAGCTAATGGGGATCCTAATACAATATTAAAAACTGTCCATATGTGTACATATGTACATGTGTCTTTGAACGATGCCCACCTCAATCTGTGACTGCAGACTTTGGCATGGCAAAAAAAAAACTCTTCTCTATTGCCACCCAGCCTTATTCCCATCTTTCTTTGGAGACGTGCACATAAATGACAAGTGCAAATACAATCAAAAAGCACTGTGGTGTTCTGACCACTGTCAATGGATTGCATAGCAGTGTACAGTACAATTTTAAGCTAATTGTTGAGACGCACATTCTGCAATCTGAACTGTACAGAGTGGACATACATGCCCGATCATTCTTTATGCAACATATGAATATGTTTATGCATGCACATGCACAAAAAGTGGACTTAACTCATACAATTCAGGAACATCTGCTGTGCCATACTAAATCACCAAGCTGTTATAATAAAAATGATAGGTGGACTCTTGGAATTTAGCACCAGCACAGTTAATGACAACATACCTCCATGCATAATTCACCAGGGATGGGTGGCCTCACATTGAGGGTGCCCAGTTATTGTGCTACCCGTAAACAAGGGGACTGTCTCATATTTTCACTAACAAGACTCACCATAGCAAGACTGTAATGGCATGTAATATAACTAGGTATTAAAGGTTTTGCTGCAGATACCATGAAATATAAATTTTAACTTTGGGTAAATTATTAAACACTATAACAACTTAAGCATGAGCGACAGACAAAGATTAATATAAATGCAGTCATATTAAGTCACTGAAGAATAATAAAAATCATTTTCCACTGGTATTATTAAACAAAAATATTTTACATTTTCTTTACCAGTTAAGTTTAAGAACTTATTATCTTTAAGGCATTGTATAAACGGCTGAGTTATATAAGTTTGTTCATCCTAATTCCAACACATTTTCCACAGGGACCATCTAAGAGAATTCTGCTTTTTCACCATAAGTAGCTTGTTTAAATAGAGCTTTTAAAATGCAGTTGTATTGGCAACATTAAGCCCTTTAAATACTTTCCTATTCCCTCTAGCAGTGTTAATTTCATCAGTGCGCTCAAAGGTAGAATGTATTCAAATTCTGTCCAGTACTACAAGCATCTCCCAGGGGATAATATAATGTGTTGACATTATTAGTATTGCACAGACTATTTTTAACAGATTCTAATGGGAATGACAATGAGATAATTAGATGAGTTTATTTCCATTTTGTAGTTGAAGTTGTTGCTCTTGGTTTCAGAGCTTATGTGTGAGACACTGCAGTCAGTTAGCACATGTTTGTGTGTGAAGAAAAACTGAGGTGTTCTACTAGCCTTAAGTGTAGCACACTAAGTGAAAATGTGTGTGGTTGCAAGAGTTTTTTAGCTGTTGTTTTTTTCCTACTCTTTTACACATACGTGCGTACACTGTGTTTCCCTGACAGCTATTCTCTACCAGCCAACACATCAAATGTGGTTTAAAATTGAATTTTTAGTGATCTAGTAGAATAAGTGATGTGTCGAACACAAGGTGCTGACTCCTAAAAAGAGCCAAATAATCCAAACAAGCAGTGGTGGGACTCCATTTTGATAGACATATTCATAATTGCTAAATTGGGCTAAAACAGAAGCTCCCATAGACACCAAATAAAGAGCTATTAGGAAGCCATAAGAACTGGCGTCAAATTTATGATTGAGAACCAATAACATTCAGTGGAATTTAAAAAGTACTTCTGACTTTTTGTTTTACTTAGCAACCATTATATAAAACAAGTGTACATATTACAGCTTTTTAATAAATCTTGTAAACAGCTACTTTTCCTCATCAAACGCATTTTGTCATGTTTCTTTAAAATACCAAACAAGTCTCTTTGCACTGTCAATTCCAATGAAAATATCCCCCCACTGATAATGGAGCAGATTATCCGGCATACCTCATGGGACTCAGATTACAGAGGTAAAATGTGAAAACATCTGGCTGAAACAGCAATCATAATTTGTCAACTCTGCTGCTGGCTCATGTTCAAAAATGGTTTGACCTCATCTAGTTGGAGTCACCGGGGATTGATAGTATCTGTTAAAACTGTTGATGGCTTTGTGTGTGGTCGCATCCAGTCAGTCACTTGGATATTATTAAAAGGAAAACTGATTTCAAAAGTAGAGCGAGCTCTCTGGAATGAATTTTCAATTCAAATTAAAAACAAATGGTTGTTAGTGAAAAATTCTATATGTATCATTTCTATTTGACAAATGTCTTTTATGATAGGCCTATATCTCAATAGATTTATTTATTATCTATGAAGTTAGCTACTGTATTTGTGATCCATGCTTTACTCTTGCTTTATTCACATTCCTAGAGATGTTAAGTACTATTGAAGGCAGCAAAGCCTGTTCTTGTAGATTTTTTCAACTACACAGGCAGATGTGTGATTGCTTGAGCCATATTTCATTTCAAGGATGTTCAGTTCCAGTTTTGGCCTGGATTTCCCTGTTCCAGAACACCTGATTCACCTGATGGATCTAAAAAAAAACTTGTTGTCAAGTTCTGTACAAGTCAGGTGTGTTGTTATCTCCTGCAGACCATTAGATGTTTGAAAAGCTTAGATACCCATAATATGACATAAGTACACTCGAGGTCAACAGTGTGATTTAATGGCTGGATAGAAAGCATTAGGGATGTGGGAGGTTTATATATATTTTTAAAAAAAACTACTGTATTATTTTTTAATTTTTTAATCCAGGGGCTTTGGTCTTCAAACTATCCTTATTTTATCTTTATCAACATGAACGCTCACGGTATGGCTGAAAACGTATTTATCAGTTCCACATTCCTCTACTTTAATTAATAGGTTTCTATAAACGACTAATGTTCCACAGGAGAGTGACATAGCCCCCTTAAAGGGAAAATGAATAACATCCAAGCTCTATTACACAAGGACATGGTGTAGGTGTGTGTGTGTGGTTGTGTAAGGAGACATGAACCTTTACATATCCCACATGAATGCATACATTCATTTTGTGGTAAGGGATGCATGCATGCATGTGAGTGATTGATGAAAATGATTCAATGTGACACATAGTGGCTCCCTGGGGTTAAGGTTTTAATTAACCAGTGGGAGAAGAGCTGGCTGGTCCAGCTATCACAATATATCACCACATTAGGATGGCAAATGGCTCTCTCTCTCTCTCTCTCTCTCTCTCTCTCTCTCTCTCTCTCAAACACACACACACACACCCACACACAAACCATTTAGTTGTAACAGATCATTTACAAGTGATTTCATTGTTAAAGTATCTAAACTTTGTATGGCGTGCTTTAAATATATCTACCAAATGGCTTTAAATTCGCATTTGCGTTTTATGTTTTATGTCTCTTCATATTCTCTTAATATACATACATGTAACTACATACATGATTTTTTTCTGATTTAAAAAATGATGGAAATATATATAAAGAATTCTTCTGAATGAAAGAAAAGAAGTGCAAACTTAACAGGGAAAATAACTAACTTAAGGCTTGTTAAACAGTTCTTAATTGAAACAAAATTTGCTTTCTGTCATTTTGGTTGTGATCACAACAGCATAATTCTAATCAATCTCATTTTCATGCAACATTTTCTATATCCCCACACTAACATTACTGCCTACAGACTTCACCTTACCAGCCTTTGCTTACAAAGAAGTCAATCTCCATACAGCCAATTCTTGACATTAAGAAAATGAAAAAATAATAAAGGCTGCTGTGGTAATAGTGGTGCCTGTGAGCAATCAAATACCTATCTTGAAGGGCAGTAAGACAGGATTGTGGACTGCAACAGGACATCCCTTTAATTGGTGAAGCTATACCACATTTGGATCCCTCTTGTCATATCCACATCTTAAAGTTAGTACAAGTTCATTTTGAACTGATGGTCAAGCTTAGAAAATACCCATTAAAATGACTAAATGTGAAATTTGAGTCCTCATCCAAATTGGATGTTAAATGTAAAAATTTAGAGTGACAAAAAATGGAAACTAAACACTGAAACCCCTCAAGAATCCATCTGGGTTATGACAGTTTTTGTGGCATCAGATGATTCTCACCATCCAGGACATTATCTGACTCATTGGGTTACAATGCAAACAAAAATCGATGTGGGAGCGTCCAGAGGAGGTGATAAAGGTTGCAATGAAAAGAGCAATCATGCCATTCCCTTACGGGTCTTGGAAAAACTGCTCCAGATCGAACCACTGGCCTCATGGAAATAAAACTGCTTGTTTTATTGTGTTCATCTAAAACCTCTATGAGGTATTTGTGGGAATATGATGCTTTGCAGCAACAGCACTGTACTGCATGTCCCACTTCATGTTTTGATTAATGAAACCAATCAGACTCCTAAAACTTTAGTTATCCACATAGAGATCATGCAGAATAAAGCCGTGGAGTCTGAGGAGTTTTTTTGCTGTTTCGTCTCCCTTTAATTTTAGTAATACATCATACTTGGAGAATCTTTTAAGTTAATGTCCTAGATTTTTTTTTGTCATTTGTAGGAAAATAACTGGAGATATATGCACAGAGAGAGAAATGAAAATATCAGACCCTGATAAGATATTCAGTAAACACATGCACACAATCAAGTGCCCACATAGTCCCCACGCCCCAAGGATGAAATCTACTCCTTAACTTGCTCCAGGCATTTATTTCTGTGGCCTCAGGGTATGATGCCTCCAGAGTAAAAAAGCTCACTCATATCTTCTCCTTTCTTTTCTCCTTTCATCTTTTAGAACCTCCCGAGCCAACACTTCTTTTAAAAACATAACGAAGAAGAAAACAGCTATAGTTTCTACAACCTGTTTGTAATAATTAGATGCACATCCATTCTGACATCTCCATTATTTTCATCATTTTTCCCTTAAGTGCCTTAAAAACATGCACGTCTGATGCACATGCCTTCATTAGATCCCCCTCCTTCCCCACCTGATCTCATACTACCTCTTGTCACAACTGCAAAATGTTTCCCCATGGATTTTCTTTCAGTCCTGATATCATGTTTGTTCAACCTTGCACAATTTCCATTTCATTCACCAGTTTTTTTCAGCTGTGTTTTCATTACCTTAATAAATACCTGATGAATCAAATAAAAATATATCAAGCAATAAAAACATAGAAAGAAAAAACTGTATTAAATAACAAAATGTATTTTGTGAATAAGCATGTAAAACCTTTTGAATATACTTTAATTAATTCTGACCTATTCATCTCTAAGGTACCTGCATGTCAATCAAGGTGTATTTTATCACTGATGATCCTGTTAAATAGACATTTTCTCCCCAATATGGATCAAAAAACATAAACATAAACTCATAAAAACAGTGATGAACACATATATCAGCAAGCAGACAGGCACAAACACACACATCCACAGGTAAAGTAACTAACCGACTATTTGGGTCTTTAAATGAGGACAAAAAAACATCTCATCCCTTTCTTGTGCATCCCTTGTGTTTTCACTCCCATTGTATTCCCTTCTTTTCCCTCTGCTTGTAGGTGTGTGTGTGTGTGTTGTAAGCATGTCACTCCTCACATCTTCCTCGTGTCATGATTATTCATCAGCCCACACACCTGTCTCCAATTTACTTAGTAACCTAGCAATATTTCAATCCATTTGGTCCTTCTGCTGCTCACCAGATCATTCAGTTTTCCTGCATGAAAGCTAAAAGCCTCTTCACATGGCTCCAAGCATTTGATCTCGTGTTGATTTTTGTACATTTTGGCTAATCCTTTTCTCCTTCAGGCCCACTACTCCTTGGTTACTTACCATTTAAAATCTGTTTGGCTTATTCATATTTTTTCAAACAACCTTTTGTATGGCGATTATTAAGTTCCAAAAGGGGCGCGCTTGAAAACCGAACGCGCGCACCAAAACGGAGCGCAAGCATGGTAAACACCGGGCGCGTGTACGGGATTCGCGCACATAAACTAGT
>JAVQJG010046348.1:0-20591 GCA_036024015.1 Craterocephalus amniculus
CCCCCCCCCCCCCCCCCCCCCCCCCCCCCCCCCCCCCCCCCCCCCCCCCCCCCCCCCAGGCGGGCAAGACGTAAACAAGAAGCGGCACCACAGCGATGACTTGCTCCAACAACAAACACTGGATGGATTATCCACGCTGTCCCGCTGCAACTGCCCTAAAATGACTCAGTAGTGTTTTTAGATGTGCTGTGATTGGATTCCTGCTGCGGCTATTCTGGGTGTTTCCCAGTAATGTAACAAAGTTCTGCTTCGTGACTCCTGACAGAATCACCGTTCAGGACGGCAGCTGGAGGAGAACGATGCACCAAAACAGAGAGTGGCTTTAATCTGGCAGCACTAAGACGGAGAACATGATCCACATTTTGATCGACAATCTTTGATCCACAAGCAGCAGCCAGACTGGTTTCAGCCCAGTCTGACACATGAAGGTTGTCCACATGGAGAAAAGGCTGTATGAGTCTTCTAACTGATAAATGGAGACTGCCCCCCTCTCTTCCCATTTCCATCTGCTGCCAATAAGGGTCACTTTTTCAACTTTTCTTTTTGCTTTCAGACCAACAGGAACTGCTTATGAGTCACAATGTGTACTAAACCAAACAATGAATATTTGGTATCTACAGTATCAGAACTGACTGCTGACCTCAGCTCCCAACACTTTCCTTGGACCGACTGCAAACATTGTGCAGAATAGGAGTCAAACTAAAGATCTGCCACAGGAAAGTAGTAGAAACTGAGAAGATGGCTTCATATTAAAGCGGCAGAGTGAGGAAGCGGGCAGGCTAGCTGCTGTAGCTTTAGCCTCTGTTAACCTCTGCTCTACCGTCTGAGTCACCTGTTGCCCCTTTTTATTGTTTTTTAGTGGAACTTAACAGATCCTGAACTGTTTTCAATGCTTCATCATCACAGGTTGTCATGTGATAGCTTGGCAACCACAAGGAAATGAGTCAGGAAAGTAGAGTAGCTGTGCAATTTTTAAAGCTTCATCATGAAACGGCAATATTTTGCAGTCTGGATCAGAGCTGTTAGAATTAGCCTATGAAATTACATGAAAATTTATCAATATATTTCCAAATATGTCATTTCCATTTTTAATATTAATTGATGCTGCAGATATAGAAATGTTTTTAGATACACATACTTTGTACCCCGAAGGAGGGAAAAACATTTAACCAGTAAACCATGCATAACAACTTAAATGTCTTGTCTATATTTTTACTCAATAGTCTTTAGAAAATCCATACAGCCTATAACCATTTATTTTCCAGAATGATTTATTTTTTTTATATACAATTAAGTTACCTGTTAAGAACTATAGTCCATTTATTAAAGTAGTTTACACTAAAGCCTTTAATTCCTGGTGGCTAAAGTGACTGACACATTTGAAGGCTCATCTTTTATTATACTGACTTGTACAACTCTACTGCTAGGAAAAAAATTCAGAGGCGTGCCATAAAGCTTCAAGTTTTGATGAAAAGATGGATGTGAATGTTTTGTCAGTTCCAAACCTGTTCAGCAGCTGTTTTATTGGCTAAACTTTTTAAGTTCTTCCTGGATCAGGAAGCATCTTGTTAGCCGCGAGGATAAACTGCAAACGTAGCCAACCTCCTCCAGACAACGGGTCTGAAAACAAAGCAACAAAAAGGCTTCATGTGAAGAAAAGATGAATCAGAAACACATTGTTGTCGCCTCATTTCTTCACAGTGGAAAATGAGCATCTTTGTTTTGAAATTAAGTTGTTTTGTTTTTATGCCTTGCTGAAGGCTGGTCTGTCTTAATGCAATAAAGATGACCCATCCATCTGCATTTTAGCAAAACATGTCCAGAGAAATGACGACATGTGATGAAGGCTGTTATCTGATCAGCTGACGTCTGAGCTCCATCATGTAAGTGCGATGTGCAGCTAAGCTCTTAACTAGATTTGCAGTGATAACGTCATTTTTGCTGGAACAAAATAACAAAAACATCATGTCTGAGTCTATTTCTGGGTCTGTGACGTGGAGGGGTGCTGATGTGAGATGGCAGGAAGCTGTTTTCTAAAGGCCCCTTCAGCAACAAGAATCTGCACTGATTGCATCTGTCTGAAAACCTGCACGAATCAAAGTCTGAGGTGAGAGAATCCGGTCTGCTCTACAAGTAAATATTTCACTAGGTTTTGTTGATCATGGCTGAACATTAGCATAACTGCAGCTGGATTTGATGTTAATAAATGTTGAGACATAACCATCAACCCAAATGCCATCACTGGGCTGTTAATGGGTTACTGGTGCTGGTATACACTCTGTGGCTGGGGGTCTGTTGGTTTCTATGAACATACAAAACATCATACTGTAGGTTTTGAAGACCTAAAATACTGTCATCGTAGGCATGACAATGAAGCATCCTAGGTTTTACTGGCGGCTCCACCGAAACTCTTATAGGGGAAGCTTTGAGTTACCTTCCTTTTTCATGAAGAGACAAATTAGCTGTCAAGTGCAACATTATTATTTATACCTGCTGGTCAACATTTCTGCTTGGCTGTGTTATGATATTCTGTATCAATAAACACTGCTGGACTAAATGTAGAAAAATGTAGAAAACTGAGATTGGTCATATTTAGAGCTATTTGAATGCAGATTCCTTTCAGGGAGCTGAATACAAATGTGCCATTTCATATGCTGCATAATAAAAATGAAAACATGCTGCTGTGTAAAACACAGGAACAACAGGCATGACAGAGTCTTGCAACTAAGTGTTTGCAAAGCTGAACAGTTAAAACAAACGGATCCATTTAGGAAATCCTGGCATGAAGCTTTGTTTAAAATAAACCAGGTATCAGTAATTTGGTCTTCCTTCGGGCAGCTTATCAAACACGACTGGCTCAGGGACTGGGTGTGAATCTATGCCACGTCCCAGCTGATCTCTCTCTCGCTTGCTTTGAAACCTGCAGAAACGATGAGCTGCTGATCTGCTCTCCAGCAGCTGGTCTTTCTGTCCCAGCTAGACCTCGTGTTTCTCTTCTATACTGACCCAGAACATAGTTGGTCCTTTCTGACCCCAGGGATGTTGTTGGTGATAAGGCCCTGACCCCTCAGTGGAAATGCTATAGTCCCTGTCACACACCTGCTTTTTGTGTAATAACGGCTTGCTGACTCGGCGATACTTTCAGGTATCCGATCCGGCTTTGGCTTTGGCTGTGATGTGGACATTTCAGCTGTTTCTAAATTATAATTTTTAGCAAAGTGTCTTACACAGAATCTAAAAGTAACTACAGCAACAAGACTGATTTTAAAAAGTAAAATTTTATCGCTCAGCATGAAGGACATGTGATGTGCTAGTTATCTATATAAACTAAAGTTAACTATATAAATCTTGTTTACCAGAAAGATGGGTCCACCTCTTCCTGCAGGACGGTGGACTCTGGTCCTTTGCTGTTGCCGTCTGGTTTGCTCGTGGACGATGGCAATAATTCACAAGACCCGCAGCTGTCGCCGCTTCTTTTAGATGCTGTACCTTGTGTAGAAAACAGCATATACACACTTTTTAGCTTTGATCAGCAACAATCACTGTGGCACCATTTCAACAAGTTTCTGTGATGTCCTATTCATCTGTGTCCAGATTTGTGGTGATGATGGCAAATTTAAACTTTTTTCCAAGCTTAGCCTCACAGATGTACTTGTCTTACAGGGGTGGGCCTAAACTGCATAGTGTCAGGTTCCCCCCACAATGAATGTTCTGTCAGTATTAAACATAGCCCTAAGTTCTACTGTTGTTTTTCTTACAATCTAATTTCATCAACAGCTTAGTGACTGCCAACCACAATCCTTCAGTTAATTTTTCTCCTCGACCACAATTCTTCCTTGAAGGTGATGGTTCCCCACACTCGTTCCAGTTATAATAACACATCAGCCCGTTCTTCACCCAGTTCTAATGGTTTCTAACCCTCCTTTTGATGTATTTTTTTTTTCTAATTTGATGCTAGTAATTTGACCTTTCTAAAACAGATTAACATCTTTTTTCACAACCATAGGATGCGTTAAATAATCATCCAATAATCATGGGAGGTTCTTCCCTGTTTCCCTGTACAGATCAAATGTAGGCCCCATAATCCTGATGATAGAACTTTAGCCACTCCTAATAAAATTCTTGTTTTTTTTTACATTTTAACTTAAAATTTCCACTGAAATGTCTTTTTATTCCTGTGAAAATCACCACACTTTCTAAATGTATCCACCTGCTGCTTCTATCCTACATCCCCCATGGGTGTCATCAGGTTGTGTCCTTATAATGCTTCCCAGATGACCTCACCACATATCGACTGTTACTGAATAGCTGCAGAGGGAATAAAACCATCCTTTGTTTAAATGCTGCAGTCTCAGAGCGTATCCACTTCATGTTTTCAGTTGCTTGCAGTTGTCAACTGATTAAATTTTAAACTTTTCTCCATTTAGCTTATTTTGTTTCTTCAAACTGTTGTTGACATTTATCAGCAGTGAAACTAAAAGATATGATGCTGCTCAGAAGATCAGTGAAATCATTCCTGAAAGGCAGCATTCAAACATGTAAAGAGGCTTTCAGATGCTAAAAATCTCTTAAATATTTGGAAACCAGTCAAGTGAAGTGAAACTACTCTGAAATGGCCTCAAACCACAGATGCCAATTGGAGATTTGCTAGTAATTTTAATAAAAAACATTCATACAATGTTGAAACAAAAATAAACTTCAAAAGCTCAGAGCAGTTCTTATAGATCCATGTTTACAGTTGTGGGTCCAATCTCTGATTTTCGACAGTTCCAAGGTGTCAGACAAAAAAGTCCAGGTTATAGAAGCATGTGAGCCTGAACTGTGTGGGAAACTTGTCTCATTCGTGTAATGAATCTTATGAACCTTGAACTGGATTAATTGGTTTAGTTGAGGAAATGCAAAAGTGTGCAATAAAAGACCAAGTAAATTTAATTTAGCTAAATGGATTTCATATCTCATTCTTATATTTGTCCGGGTTATATTAAACTATAGAAACGCAAATGCACACTTCAACTACATAAGGTGATTTTGCACATGAAAGCGGCCATTTCTTTCTTTGAAATCATTTATCCTTTCTGCATGAGGACACTATGCATAGACTACTGCTGACTTAGACTTTAAGAACATAGACCAGACAACATTAATTTCTGTTTCCGTGTAGAACATCACATTTGGTTGCTGTAGATTTCAGTCGCTTGATTTACAAAAGTGAAATTTTGATAAGTAAGGCTGCAGGATCTTTAAACTCAGACAGGAAGGATGGATAAAAGGAAAACCATTTAAAGACTGACATATAGCTCTGGGCCTGGCTCTCTGAACGCCCTTATTCCATTTAAAGGAACTTGCTCTAAATATTTACTGCAGCCTTCATTACTGCTGCTAAGAGATTTATATTAACTTCAATTAGAAGGCGAAGCTACCAGCTATAAATAAATAAATGGACAACTACAAACTGAAGTAAACGTATTGCTGCTGCTAGACGTCTCTGATGAAAACGAGGAGCTGATCATTATGCCTCAGCTGAATGAAAGATCTTTGCATCCAGATGGTACTGGGAGTTAATCACCTCCACAATGGGCCGCGCTCCTCCTCCGATTAAGTATTCCTGCAAATCTGTTTGTAATCTTTTCAGTAATCCTGTAAAACAGACAAACAAACAAACAAATTCTGTTGTAGATTCTCTGGTGCGTTTGGGATCACTGTCCTGCCTCATCTACTTTAGGCCAGATAAGCAGTCGGGTGGCTAAAGAGTCACATTTGACGCCAACAGAGGCAGACTGGAGCAAAGTCGCACTTCAGTGACTTGAAACTGTTTTTGGACTCTTAATTTCAGACTCGTGAGCAATTAAAATTTTTTTTCCCTTGATTTCCAGTCTCTTTACCATGGTCTTTTGAGACAGACATATCATAGATCTCTGTTTTGAGAGACGCCGGGTCTTTTCCCGCGACGTAAGACTGACGTAACATTGACGTAAACGTGGGTGCAATCAATCAAAACCATAGTAGCATTCATGACGGGTCGAGAAAATGATGAGCAGCAAACTGCGACGTGTGTGGAATAAAATCCTGATGCTGAGTCGTCCACCTCCACATTAACCTCACTTGCACAGGTTAGTCACTGGAATATAAAATATTCATGTTAGCATCTTTGGCTACTAGCTTAGCGCCACATCGGCGTAAATGTTGGCTTGTTTGTTTGTTTTTGCACTGAATGTTTATTCTATAAGACTGACTGGCATTCATTTCATATTTTCAAAATAAGGAAATGTTTACTGAAGGACATGGATAAAGACCCTAAAGTTGGTAAAACTGTTAAAGAGCAAGTTGAAATTGCCCACCCCCACCTCAGTCGGTATGAGGTGTTTCATTGTAATGTATGAAGAAAACTAAAAGCCGTATCAGCACAAACATTACGATGTGGTCTCTCCCTAAATCTCTGTTCAGATGCAACCTCTGAAGATTTAATCTGAGTATTTCTTTTTTACTTTTCTTTTCTTTGTCTCCGAACCGTTTAGTCATGAACTTTAGCATCCAACACGCTAACTGAGCCTGCAGAGGCGGAGATGGAGCTCTTGGTTCTTCTCTGCACATTGCAGTCTAACCTTGGGGTGATCTAAGTGGATCATCTTCTTCCTGGTGTTTTTTTTAACATGTGAATCTTTCTCTCTAAATGTTGGGAGAGCAAATTGTTAGGAAATGGGAAGGCTTTTATAATCTTTCTCAGCAACAGTTGCTTCTTTAAGCTCACTGCCACCTTGGCATTAACACACCTGAATGTTCCAGACCTGAAAGGTACAGAAAAAAGATTAGAAGGATCAGAGCTGTTTTTGTCTGTATTATTCACTAGTTCATTTCTGGCTCTGTGAGATTAATAATTTTCTGATTGTGAGACAGTATAGCTCAGATATGTTGGAGTTCTACATGAGGATGAAGAAAAAATGACAATCTTGCAGTAAAGTTGGACCGAGAAGTTTGCAGAGGTACTAAATCTGTGCTCACGATGTGAAGTTATGTGCCTGACAGACTGAAAAGTAATTGTTTTTTTTTGTCCTCATTCAGATGAATTGTATTTAGTTTGGCTGAAGCAGCAGGATGAGGATGAGCTGGAGGTTCGGCTGCAGTTTGCTGTGTCCTCATTCAAGGACTCTTCACTTGCTGCGCTGCACATCCATGTTGATGTTTTTAGGTTAAGAACCTTGTTAATGGAACTTTGCTCTGGTTTTCCCTGCAGCATAACCTCAAACCCAAATAACCTTCTGGATGGATCTATAACATCTTCCCAACAATTCCAACTACATAGCACAGCATGCTAACCGTAGCGGCCAAGTAACTTTAAAAAGTGTGGGAATGTTTAGGTTTCAAGCTAAATGATAAGTCTGTTAAAAGCAGCAAGAGCCAATTTTCTGCATTTCCAGCATTTAATGGATGAATTAGACTTATAGCAAAAATGATGATACAGTAAACCTCTGATTACAGTTATCTGCATGACAAATGATTTATTTAACCTAATAATTGTGGCAGAAGGTCACGCATTTTAAGCGCTAATTTGAAAAATACAAACACATTGATGGATAACATTTATCAGTGAAGAATATGTGAAGTTTTATAAAGGGATTCTGGATGACTTGAAGGTGAAAATGAGCCCATTTTTCCAGCCCTAACAGACCCCGTTCTCACCGTTGTGGTGCTCCAACACCAGCTTAGTCAGGCACAGCCGAACGGGTCTGACTAAGCTTGCTGGGTGTTCTGAAGTTGTGTTATTTGACCCGCTGCTGAAGCTGCTTCTTGATGTTTGAGAGAAATATTCATCTTTATAATCAGGCATCTTGCTACTCTTTTTGGGCGTCCAGTTAACATTAAAGATGCAATGCTTGACCTCAGTTACAATATCTCCTCTCATTTAGTAAACAACTTTTTTATAAAGTGCAGGATTGTTTTGTTGCTCCTGCTGAATACCGACTGCTGAAGAAAAGAGAATTTTAAAGGCATAAAAATATTTTCTTAAATGCACATTTATACTTGGGGCCATGAAGAATGTCCCCTCAGAGCTCGTGTTTCTGAACCAGCCTTCTCTTAGATGCTGTGAAAAACAATATTATTGTATGAAAGAATGTGCTTGATAAATTCTGTTAGTCCAACATTTTTCTAAATGTAATTTTTCTTGTGCGGTTTTAGCTTTGCTGGAGTTTTCTGCGTGACATGAGTTTTTTCTTTAATGGACTCTGGTTTCCACAGAGGATCTGTGGTGAATATGAAGGTAATGACAGTTATTAATCTGTACAGGCTTCAGTAATGCAGAAGTCTGGACTGGAGCTGACGGTTTTTCAGTCACACGTTAGTTCAGTACTGTATTTTGGCTTTTAAAATGCAAATATAAGTCTCTATTTATCCATATTTCTTTCATGCTTCGTCGCATATTTTTTAACCATTTCCTTTTTAAAATGAGAAATAGGCCTCCAAGCTTAGAAACTTGACTGAAATGCTGATTAAGGTGCAGGTCTTGCTACTTACTGTTTACATGAAGAGTTCCACCCTTCAGCAGGAACACTTAACATATTGCTTAAATGGCTTGGAGACAGATTTATGATGGAGCACATATTGTACAGTAAACATGAGCCGAGCATTCTGCAGGCTGAGCCTCCTGTCTGAGGTGTGACACGGTGATTGTGCAGATGTGTATCAGAGGGCTTGGTGAGGGTGGGTGTGATTTATAGTAGCAGCAGTGAACATCCACACCTCCACACACATACAGACGAGGCGGAAAAGAAACCGTAACCTGGTTGTTCTGCACGGAGATGATATACGGCTGTAATTAATGTACACGGGGCTCTTCTCTATGGGAACATCACACATTTTTCATTTTCTTTTCATTTGATTCCATGAACAAAAAATAAATGTTCAACCCCTCGGATAATGAAATGTCTCAAACTGTATGTGAGGCTGACAGAGGGGTAATTATACTTTTTCTTATATTCATCCCAAACAGATCCCCCCCCCCCCCCTCACCTCTCTGACACATGAAAGAAGCCATGCCTGTTCTCACAGCAGGAGCAGGTAAGACCAGTTGGCACAGATGCTCAAACCAAGCGTGGAAGCTTGCTGCTCTCCATCTGTTCTTGTTAGTATACGTGATGGCTTCCTCCTCTCGGCAGGGCTGCACGAAACACTGGCCCTGCTGACCTCTCAGCTGAGACCAGATGCCAACCACAAAGAAGACATGGTCTTCCTCAAAGATGTCTTCAGCGAGAAGAGTTTGGGGTATCTCATGAAGGTGAGAAATTCTTTTTACGAGTCAGACAAAACAATTTGTTGTCTGGACTAAATCGTTTTTTTTGTAATTTTTATTTTTTCCTTGAATAGCTTCACTAGAAGGTGACGGTGGTGTTATGTAAGGTTTTTTTCTGTGCAGGCTGCAGCATCCGGTCTCATGAAATATTAAAAGCTACGAAGGTCCAGAAAGCAAGATTTTTAATCATAAAGGTTGTAAAATTCTGACATGGAATTTATTTTATATCCCAGTGTTCATGTAGCAAGTCATCACATTGCTCATCACTATGCTAAACTTCAATTAAAGCTAAATTATGACTAGCTGCCTTTTTTCCCTCCTCCCATGAATCATATTTTTCCTTCTGGAGTTTCCAGTCCACCTGCCAGCACCACTTCCCAACAGAAGTCATTTAGGGTCCTTTCCTCTAGAAACAGGTTTATACTTTGTGCTGTTATTAGAAAACTTATGAATCTGATGTTATATCCGATGAAAGACACAGTTAGCTACCAGGAACACTTGGCTGGTAGCGATCTGATCGGGACAGACGGGACCAATCGGAGCCCTTCTGACAGGGACTCAACTTTGAGCTGCTGTAATGTGAATGAGTGATTTAAGATGTTGGACGATCTCATCAGCTCCTCTCTGCTTCAGTCGGGCGATAGATGGATGTGTGTTGTATGAATCTGAGTGGATGTGGCTGCAGAATTGTCTTTGACCCAAATAGAAATGAGTATTAATCCCTGCTGCTGATGGATGCTTTGGTTTTATTTGTCAAAGATGAAGCTGGTTTTGACCTCTTGCTTGTCTGAGCTGAACGATTTTTCTTATTTTCCATAATTTCATATTGCATCGTAAATTAAAAAAAAAAAATTATTACCTTTTATAAAATTAAACCTTTATCATTTCTGTTATGATAATAACGTTAAATATTGTGCAGCCTTACAGGCAAATTCCACATACTCTGCTCCGTTCTGCACATTGCAGTGGCCTTACAACGCTCACTTGATGCGCCTGGCTCCGTCTAGCTGCGTGAATAGCAGGCGCGACTAGTGGAAATGGCTCTTCAAAATATTAAAGCATACAGCCCTGGTTTAGCCTATTGAAACATATGTGGATGGCACAAACACACAGACAGCAGACTAGTGTTTTTTTTTTTTTTTTTACAAGAACTTGTCGAGTCTTGTTTTTGGCCTACAAGAACATGACTTTTTATTTTGATCAAACTGTGTTTTTATGTCGGCCACATTACGTCTTAAGTTTGTACTTTGAAAAACTCGGATGTAGTCCGCGTTCATGTTCCTGTTTGGTGCGATCTGAGCTGTGGAACTTGATCCGGCCTGCGCTGACGGATCAGAAAAATGGACTTGCTTTCCAATTTGGCCAGAGAGGTCGGAACATATATTGAATTTTATGGCTACGTAATTGCTGCGCCGTGCGGAATGGAGCGGAGTACATGGAATTTGCCGGTTAGTATTGGCCATGTTTTATGCCAGTCCACCTCAGTAAACCTGAAACCTTTTCAATGACAACATACTGACCCGATTATGAAGCTTTCAGCCGCTGGTGACCCTTCCTGTAGGGACTCTGGAAATATTGGAAGAAATGTGCACATGTGGCATCTTGTATCTAATTTTGCAAACTGCACAGTTAAAATCTTTTTATTCAACAAATCGTCTACAGATACACGAGAAGCTGAGACAGTATGAGAGACAGAGCCCCACACCCGTCCTGCACAGCGCCTCTTCTTTGGCTGAGGATGTAAGTTTCTCAACCACACACACACACACACATGCACTACATACGGATCAGGCGCGGCAGTCCGTCTCTGAGTTAGTTTTGACAGAGAAGCGTTGCAACAATAAAAAGGGAGTTTTAATGTTCTCGAAGTGCTGAGTCATCTTGATGCTTGTCTAATGAATCTCCACATCCTGCTGCTTCCGCGCTCTCACCGGTTATCAGAGGGACAAACTGCTGAGCTCAGCTGCTTGCTACTTCGCTTCGCCTGCATGCATGTCTGTATCTGTCTGCAGTTGTTTCTCAGTAACCTGCAGAGAACATTCCAGCACTCGCATGCACGGCTCAGGTGTGATCTGTGCTTCTGCAGGTGGCGGAGGAGCTGCAGGGCGGACCAATGAGCACGGAGGAGAAGGAGCTGCTGCACCTCCTGATGTCGCCACATCTGAAGGTAAACGGCGACATCTCTCTGAGGCTATTTTTAGGTCGTAGCGCCTGTTGTTCTGGATCTTTCTCTCCAGCTGAGCATCAGTACTGACATCATTTTCTGTCCCTTTAGGCTGTTCTCTCGGTGCATGACACTGTGGCCCAGAAGAACTTTGACCCCGTGCTGCCGCCGCTGCCGGATGACTTTGAAGACGAGCTGGAGGAAGAGTCTGTGAAGATCGTTCGGCTGGTGAAGAACAAGGAGCCTCTGGTGAGTTGTTATTGGAGAAGGAACTGGGAACCTGCAGGAGAAACGGATAAAATCAGACTTTCCGTTGTTTGTTTCCAGGGAGCAACGATCAGGCGGGATGAAGCCAGCGGGGCTGTGATCGTGGCTCGGATCATGAGAGGAGGGGCAGCTGATCGAAGTGGTAAATTACTGAAAACCTTTTGTCTTCCTGTCGTATGTAAAACATGACCTTTTTACCATGTTGTGTTGAATTTGGAGAATGTACTGTTTTTGTTTGAACCTTTTTTGTTGGATTCATTTTACTGCAAGTTGAGAGGGAAAGAAGCTCAGGAAATTCTGCTCCAAGGTTCCTGCTAATCTTTAATCAATATGGCAGCCAGTAAAACACCCTGCCTGAGACTTGATGTAATAAACAGTTTGCTGAGTTACAAAAAGAACAAAGTTGTTGAATTCGGGACAACATCACCAGCTCTTCCACCCTTCCCATGGAAAAACTGTTTAATTTATTGTGGATTTGTAGCTTAGTCATGTAGAGAATCTACTCGGTCCAAAGATATACTTCACAATGTGCAGTAATAGTGATGTAACGTTCTCCAGTTTGGTCCATGTTCTTTATGTTCCCTTAAAACCTTTCATTTCAATGTAATTTGACCATTTTTGACAGTCTTTAAATATAGGTAGCTGGCCCAGGTAACATGGGCTCTAATATACCTCCAGCATCCAACATGGTGTGATGCATCACCCATCCTGTCTAGCAGATATCCCAGCTTGTGGGTAAGAGTTAGATATGAAATTAATGAAACATTACGCTGCTTTTGAGATCATTATAAATAGATGATACTTTTTAATCCCCTGAGCGGAAATTCTCATGTAGAATTAGTTGTTTGACTATTATCCATAAAAAAAACAATCCTGTTGTTCCAGAGAATGATGGCTGCTGGCAGGAATGTAACATTCTGTGCACTTGAAGCAGCCTCTGACTGAATACACTGTTATCTCCTCACTGTTGTGTAAACTGGTGAAGAATTGTTCGTTTTATGTTCAGCATCCTTCTCTCTACTCCAGCAGCTCCACATCAGTCCCCAGCACAGAGCCAGCCTTGATTTTGATTTTTGAAAGATGATGTGTTAGCAATACAATGTCCCATGTGCAGAACTTGTACTTTACCGTGAAATAGCCAGTGCGAAAAGCTCTGCAGGCTGGCCTATTTTTAACTTTTCGCACCTTTTTTTGCGCCTATCTACTCTTACAACAGTGTAGAGATTAGGGATATAACAATACATCAAAAAACAATTTTAAAATCGATTCAAACTGGTTTAAATGGGAATCGATATAGAGAAAAGGAAAATCCATTTGCATGTAATGCATCAATGCTTATGACGTCCAAAACAAATAACTTATTTTTTTCATAAAAAGATCTGTGATAATTTTTTTATATGTATAATAATTATTTGTTAAGTGTTAAGTTTTATTAGTACAACAGGCAACAGAAGGTCCGTTTTGTAAAAGGGAGAAAAAGGCCAAATGTAAGAAAAAGACAATTTATTTGGCCATAAAATAACTAAAATTAATTTTGTTGGGGGAAAAAAATAGAAAAAATTTAATCGAGAACTTAAAATGGAGAACTGAATGGAATCGTGGCTTGAGTGAATTGTTACTTCCCTAGTAGTCATACATCAGAGTCAGGGATTCGCTCTGCAGCCATGTTTCATTCATATTTGAAAACACACAATACTGCATTCTCTGCATTCCTTCTGCATCCTTATTAGCAGTTTGAGCTCTTGCATTTCATCGGTAACATTATCACATCACCTTCTAGAGCAGCTGGAAGAAATGGTTACAATTTCTTTTGTCTGCCTTGCTGCCATCCTTCATCCTCTTTGCTTCATTAAACAGGGATGTTGGCTGAAAATGTTATAAAAATGTCAGTTTTTGCCCAAAGCTGTTTAAGTGGTCTGCTTTTACAAAAATAGTTAATTTCTTAGCCCTTGCACAGAAACAGCTGAGATGTCCTACCACTTTGTTCCAGGAAAAACTCATGGTAGACAAAGACGTCATGTTAAAAGCCCCAGTATGGGACGGGGCAAAGCTGGTGCAGTAATGAGGAAGGCTGACGCCCCAAGAGGCCCCTGATCCTTATGTGGGACCGAATTCTTACAAGAACAGGAGAGAAATGTGCACGTATGGGCGAGGCTACAACTGAAAGGCTGATCTCTAATGATGGTGAGATCAAAGCCATACTGGGAAAGAAGCTGCAGTAGGAGGAAAGTGAGAAGGATGCTGCGGTTTTTGATGAAACACAAAGCTCTCTACGAATGAAAATCCATCACGATACATACTCGACAGAGATCTTTGCATGGGCGTTGCCATGGAAATATCATCCACATCCAGGTGTGTGTGTTACATGACAGGAACATGCCAGAATCCCTGAGTTCTCACTGCATCAAACATGAAAAGCTGTGGCAGTGTTCAGACTCGGCCCTGCGTCTGCGTGTGTCTGGTGAATACATAAAACATGTCTGACTGTTTCATATAGTCTGCTGTGTGCTGCTCTGCCCCGAGGGGAAAGGTGCATCGATCTCTCAGCATTTGGTTTCATTGTTGTGGCTGTGGCCTGACAGACCTCATCTGAGGATAGAAGCTGCTCAAATCCAACAACAATACTGATGCTAAACAACTGCTAAACCCGAAAAAGCTCCCTGACTTCAACCTGTCCTTCCTCACAGGCTTGGTCCATGTAGGAGATGAACTCAGGGAAGTTAACGGAGTCTCTGTGATCCACAAAAGGCCTGATGAGATCAGTCAGATGCTGGTAAGACCATCACAGTACCCAGTGTTTAGTTTAACCATCAGATGTAAATATTTCCAGCTGTTAAATTCTTTCTATGTGTTGCTGCATTTTTCCATTTAAATCGTTTGTATTTTAGGCTTTTTATGATCAATCTAACAGACATACTGGAGGCAGTACGGCACTGAAATGCTGTGCAATGGGACTTCTGTTTCTAAATTAGTGATTTTAAATATATTTGTCGTTCTGCTGATTGGTACAAACAATACCTGAAAGCTGCTCATGTTTGAGGCTTGTTGGGAAGGAGATTAGCCCTGGTGTTTGATGGTGATGTCAGCATCTAAATGAATGAATGAAAAGCAATGGTGAAGCGGTGATTCCCAACCATGTTCCTGAAGGCCCACAGCATCCTGCAGCTGTTGGATGTTTCCCTGCTGCAACACATATGATTCATATTAGATATATCTCCTACAAGCTGTACACAAGTCTGCTGTAACACACCGGGCTCAAATTAATGATCCAGTAGCAGAGAAACATCTCAAACCTGCAGGATAGTGAGCCTTCACCTCAGGATTGGAGATCACTGACCTCAAGGTAAAAAAAACAGGACTTTCTCCAGGCAGTTCAGAATTACTGTTTTTTTTGTGGAAGTAGAAAGCTCTGTCTGTACATCTTTAACTAACAACCTTAATCAGTATCATATAACACAGAGAAAAAGTTTAAAGCATAAATGAATAAATAGAGAATACTTTTCATTGCTTATTTTGGAGAAAAAGAAATCAGATGACACAAAATGACTTTTTAATTGACTTTGACTTTTTCAATTACTTACTGCATATAAAAACCATTAACATGAATGTTTTCCAGAGAAAAAAATCAATTAATTCCGTTAATTTATCACTTTGTAATCTGCATTTCTTAAATAAATGTCTGCATCAGTTCCAGCAAGTCTCAGATGTATAGTTTGGGCCAGAGTCATTCATCAGTCTGTAGAGACTATGGAAATCTGTATCCAATTTACAAGGGGATATAGTATTAAGAACCGCTGCTATGGCGAGCATCATTCAATTCCTGATATTTGGACATCAGTATTACATTATAATTGATATTTTTACATCAGGACCATTTATATTAATAAAGATGTTAATATCAAGGATTATACCTGGATCCATTTCCATATTTAGTCCTTTGGCAGGAATATACATAACAATAAAATGGCAATAATAGGGGGTTAAAGTGCACATTTACAAGAAAAATGTAAGAAATTACATATCAGTAATAGTTTGTTGAAAGAAATTAGATTTTTCCAATCAACTGCTAATAAAATCTAGAGTCCAAAAAAAGGTAAGGTTAAAAAAGTCACAAAAACAGAAAATGCATATTAGAAGAGATGAGTCCATGTAGATGGAAGTGATGTCCACTAATCTGTAGTTCATAGGCAGATACAAGACGTTTATTCACCTCAGGCCCAGTGAAACTTGTAAAGATGGCCACCTGGACAAAGTTAAGGAGTAAAAAGGGAAAAGGACCTGGGGAGATTTTGGTCATGACCTCTCAGCTACGATCATTCACAGACGTTTCCACCAGTCACACGTACGTTTTATGATGTTTGCAGGGTGATGCCAGTGAGAAATAGTGTTCAGAATTTTCTACCAGAGATCACGGTCGTGTTGGAAATTTTTTGTATAACATGATCCATCACAATCCTTCCAATCTGATCTGTCCCTAAAAGTCCTCCAAGAGTTTAAGCTGTTTCTAAAAGCCAAAGGAGCTGAAACTAAGTACTAATGATAAAAAGCTCCAGCTGTATCGAAGATAAACAGTGAAACTAAACAGAAATTGTATATATTTACATTCTGACCACTGATACTCCAGGTGTGAGACTGCAGCCATAATCTTTCTTCTCTTGCTTCATTATTTCTGATCCAGTCCCAGTCCCAGGGCTCCATCACTCTGAAAATAATCCCAGCCATCAAGGAGGAAGACAAGCTGAGGGAGAGCAAGGTGAGATGTTACATACGAGCTCTTTGTTGAAGTTTTAGGCCATATTCATTCTCAGTAGTTATTTATATTTCTCTACTTTCAGGTGTTCATGAGAGCTCTGTTTGACTACATCCCTCTGGATGACAAGGCCACGCCCTGCCAAGAGGCGGGACTTCCCTTTAAGCGAGGGGACATCCTGCAGGTGGTGACACAGGACGACCCCACGTGGTGGCAGGCCAAGCGGATCGGAGACAGCAACCTGCGGGCAGGACTCATCCCCTCCAAACTGTTCCAGGAGAGGTGGGAGCCTCTTAAATAACATGCGTTTGTCCCAGATGCCAACGATTTACCTGATTCAGCCATTTGTGATCTTTTAACTCGCGTTCCTATGTCCCGCTGAGGCCAGCTGTGATTAGATGGAGCATCGGAGCAGTGAGGGGAAATAAATGGAAACGCAGCGTTCAACAGGCTCACGCTGATGCTCTAAGTGTCATAATCCCCCAGTAAGATGATCTGAGCTGTTTTGGGAGGTCCATGCCAGAAAACCACGGCCACCGCTGGATTAATGAGTACAGCTTGGACACAGACAGACCGCACACGCGTGTGTGTGTGTGTGTGTGTGTGTGTGTGTGTGTGTGTGTGTATGTGTTTGTGTGTTTGGGTGAATGTTGCTGAATGAACAAACATTAAATGAGCTCCGTTCTGCTGAATAGCTTTCAAATCAAATCAAACTTTATTTGTATAGCCCTTTTTCATGCATTAAAATGCAATACAAAGTGCTTTACAATGTAAAAGCAAATATTAAAAATATAAGACTGGAAATTATCAATATTACAACTGCTTTCTACTTAACATTTATAATCATACACAAACATATACAAATGCACGCACACACAACAGAAACACAAACACATGCCACTCTTCTATTCATTCATTCGTTTCTGTCTCTTTAACTGAAACTGTATAAGAATAAAGTCTGAGAGAGAATTAAAAGACAAGTTAAAAGACAAATGGCAAATGGCTCAATACCGCTGTGAGGAAGCTTTACTAAGCCCGTGCTTCTGTTTGAGGGGATTTTTTCAAATATCTTCTAGAGAGTTCTAAATATAAAGAGGATGCCAGCCAGTGACCATGAGGAGAGACGGAAATGACGCCACAAAAAAGACTAATCGGCCATAGAAAGAAAAATAAATACACACAAGTGTCTGAACTTTGCACCCTTTTTTCTCATAATCCGTCCGTGTTTGCGCTGCCTTTCATGTTCTCATCTTTGATTCCTAACAATCCTCTCTTGCTTTCTGCCTCCTCTTTCTTTTCCCATGATTCTCCTCCCGCCTTTATCCTCTTTGGCTCTTTGTTGTGCTGCACGCTCCTCCAGGCGACTGGCCTACAGGATGAAAATGGGCACGCTCCCGAATCCAAAATCCCCTAACAAACCTGTCTGTAAGTTTCCGCTTCTCAAGTTTCACTTCGTCTCTTTCATCTTTCCGTCATTAGTTTATGAGCAGCACTCCTCTCCTCCGCTCTCTTCTCTGATGCTTACAGACCTTAGCAAATATTTTCATTCTTCTTGTTTTACCCATCTGTGAAGAATATATTGACCATCCTCTGGTGCAAGCATGTTTTTAAAGGGATGGAGGAGGGATGACGGATATAAATTAATCTCTTTCATGTTTAGTCCATCTGGCCAGCAAGTGCGCTGCGAGTTCAGTCTAAATAGATCCACAACAATGCCCTCCACTTCCCAGCATCTCACTTGACACTATAGATGACATGTGAGCATCCAGGTGAGTGGATAAAGACAGCTGTGGCTCTTTGTGCTGCGTAAGCTGCAGGCGATCTGATTAGGCCTGAGCCACGGGGAGACGGGAGCTTAGCAGGATCCTGCAGGGGCTCTCCAGCCTCCCTCCAACTAAACACCAGTAGCAGCTTTTAAAAAGCGGGTCCCCCTCCTCATCTCTGACGTCAGCTTAGCGACAGCCGCCTTATATTTAGATGCATAAAGCTCCAGATGTCAGCGTGGCGCAGATCTTCTTTAATGATGTTTTGCTCTTTGATCTTTTTTGCTGCAAACTCTCAGCTGAACAAGGATGTGACAAAGGTGGGTGCATGTGCAGACACAAACACACACATCCACCCGCATTAAACATTTTCATGAGGCCCTGTAGCCTGAATGTGTGTGCGTGAGGGTAAAGCTTGCGTGAGTATCAGTGGGGTGTGCATTTGGGATTTCTACTGCTCGCAGCTTAATTCCTCCCTCCTGCTGTTAGTGTAGCAGAGTAGAGATTCTTTGCAAGGCGTGTGTGTGGCGTTGCAGTGTAGCAGGTGATGTGCAGGCAGAGCAGCGCCCCTGAAAACTTTAATCCAACCAAGCAGAGGTTGTTAAAAAAACAATTTTCCACCTCTGTTCTGTCATTCTGTCCTCTTTTTTATCTTCTGTTAATTTACTTTCATTTACATTTGTCTGTTTTCTGAACGTGATGCATGCTGTGATAAACAAAACTAACAGATTAGACATGGATGTGTAGGAATGTATAGCACTGCTGTGTTTAGGGGTTTATGGAAGGGTTTGCACATCTTTTTGTGGGGGTGGGAGGGGGGTGTGGGGGGGCCATAGTTTGTGCTCTCAGCAGGCGGATGAAGAGCCGTCATCTCTCTCCTCTCTGTATGAAGCATTTGCCTCCAACAGTGTTCCCTCATTATCTCTGGGCTGCCCCTCCACCCCGCCCTCCCGCTGTCTGGCTGCCTCCCTGCTGCCTGCTGGGCCCTGCCTCCCCCCTTCGCGTCCCTCGGCCAACCCGCCTGCCCCTCTCTTTAACTCTTCCAGGTCTCTCACCCAGTGCTTACCCCCTTCTCCCCTGCTTGCCTCCCTACAGAGGACTGTGACTGTGAGGGCTATTTCAATGGACAGTACATAGGTGAGAGCGTGCACATCTTTCTCCCTCTCTGCTCCTTGCCTGCTGCAGACTGGCTGTGCGCTGCCCCCCCCCTCTCTGGATGCTTTTGGGCTGGGAGGGTCAGGGCTGATTTTGAGCCTGGGAAAAGTGAAACTAAAAGTAAATACAGGCTAAATGTCTATTTATCTCATGCAGAGGTAAAAATACAGGAAATTTAAATGCAAGTTATTTTGTTTGTTGACTTAGTAAAACTGAAAACAAAGCTGTGCTTGAAAAGTTAGACCCTTAAATCCTATTGACATTTTGTTTAAGGAACCAAGACGAAAAACACAAAGTTGTAGTTTCAACTTATTTTTCCAAGGAAATTCATCCAACCTGCTCGAGTGAATGAATGTTCCTTTACTGATCAACAAAGCCGAAGGTCTTCGGTCAGTTTCACAGCACATGGTATAAGAGTCTAAAACCATGTTACTGAAAGTAGAGGCTCATTTTATATATACATATATTTTTTTTTATTTGGATCTTTTCTTTATAATTATGAATTCAAATAGACAGCAAGGCCATAGGGGTGCAACAATACACAAGTTTACATTCATAACTTGGGCATATAGTCAATATCTATCGTTGTCCATCCAAAATGTAAAAATCAATAAATCAACCATTTTTTAAGCACACTTAGATTTACACAATGATTATAGGTCGAGTTCTGCTGGAACATCACTTTCCCTTTTTATTATTTTGTTATAAGAACAGATTTTTTAAATTTAAATTCAAGAATAAAAATGAGCTTTTTTTTGGTGATTTTTGATATAAATTAAACTGACTTCAGTTACCAGTGATATCATGTCATCTCAGTTGGATCTTAAATCAAAACCAGATCATGACTGAATGTGAAACATCGTCAAACATGGAATAGATATCTATCACTCCAAATATCGAACCGCGATCACACTTATTTAAATCCCATATGTTGGTATGTTGTAAAGTGCATCCATTTTGATTTTCACTTTCCCCTGACCTCCCTCCCACCACCCCCCTGCTGCTCAAAGATGCTGAGCACACGGAGTGATCTAAACCACAGCAATGACACAAAACTCCACGTTTTCTGCTTCCTGTCAGCCTGCTTGGAGCTGTAACCCCCTCCCCTTCCCCCCCGCCGGGTTTGGATCCTGCGGTACCCCCCGGCGGCGCGGGGGGGGGGCCCCCGGGGCCGGGGGGGGGGGGGCGGGGGGGGCGTGGGGTGCC
>JAVQJG010046351.1:0-28179 GCA_036024015.1 Craterocephalus amniculus
CAGGGTAGGGCGGGTCATTCAGTACTGACTTGCCACTCCACATCCTTTTCTAGTTTAACATGGTCTTAAATCTTAAGAATTTGATTCTCATTCCACATGTGCAGATCACTCCAATGAGAATTTGAGATCATGGTCAGATGTAGCCAACAGAACCCCATGATTAACAAAAAGTAGAAAGTAGAGTAGAGTAGAGTCTACCAAACGCGATGACTTCAAGACCTTAGCTGATACTAGAAATTATGTCAAAAGTTGTAAACAGAATCTGTGAGAAGAGCAGCCTTGAAGTAGTCCACCATTACTGGAAACGATTTAGACTGACTGTCAGCATTGTGGACAAAGCTCTGACAGCTACCAGGGCACGCTTATTATCGGGCTGCTAACTAATATCTCAGAAGCACCCACCTGCAGGACACAGGTATATGTTCTCCAAGTCTGGAGAACTCATGTGGAATGGTTGGGTGAAGTTGCATGCAGCATCTAGAGCCCGGCCAAGATGCAGAACTGGTCCACCATTTCACAACCAGGAACAAAGCCACGCTGCTTGTCCTGAACATGAGGTTCAACAAACAAATCCTCCTCTTGAGAAGCCTAAAAAAGACCATCAGGGAAGATGAGGAGTCTGACCACCCTGTAGTCCCTCTTTTTTTAATCAGTTCCAGTCTAATGCATCCACTTCTATTGTGATACTAGATTTTCGTTTTGCCACGTGTTACAGCTACGTTTATACAAACTGCCTAAAACATTTGCGTATGGACTTCAAAGGAAATCCAGACAGAGCCATGACAATAAAGTCACTGAAAATTTTTGTTTATTGATGATTTAAAGTGTATTTTGGCTTAATACTGCCAAAGAGCCATTATCTGCTCATTTTCTAAAATCCGTTGTATTTTATACTAAAATTGTCTTGATGTCAACTACAGTGGACATTATGTAAAATTAAAATAAAAAATATTTTTTAAAAAATCAAAATGCTAAGATGTTTCATTTGGTCTATTTAGTTAGAAAATCACATTAAAAAAAAGAAATTGGAAGACAATTTCTTTCTTTTTTTTTCTCGGTTCTCAGGAGGGTAGACAAGTGGTTTGAACAGGCTCTGTGATGCTTCCAGTTTTGGTGGCATAATTTCAAAAGCAGTAAAAAGGTTGGATTGACTAATTCACCAATCAAGAGGAGATTAAAAGTCTGATCAGATCATCCGTACTGCAGAGCATCTCGCAGCAACAGGAAAAGCTTTCACTCATGCATCACCAACCAGTAATAAAAGACCCAGTGCTTAGGGAAATAACGACATAAAGTTCCTGAGAGGAATGATGATAAATTTCACAAGAGCTCATGAGAAACACAGATGGGAAAATTAAATAAAGGAGTTGTGCAAATTCAGATTTGTAAAGAACCAAGGTTCAATTATCACATATCTATTATTACATGATATACCAAGTATCACAATGAAATGAATCAATTAGAATTAATTCTTTACATGATGCAGTGTATAGTAACCACTATCAATCTCATATTAGGAATCACACAAAACCTATAAAAAGTTAAGCTTGGCAATGGCATATACCTGTGTATGTTAAAAGTATAGTGCATGATGTAAAATCAAATTAAATCTTTTTTATAGTTTTACGTACCAATGGCAAACAAGAACCAACACCAAAAAAACGGATGTATTGCGTGTTGAAAATTCAAACAAGGCCCCAGATTTAAGAAGTGCAGTAACTGTGAACAGCTGACGGCCTGGCTTGCCATTCACTAAAGATGCCTTTAAGCTCTGCCCTTCCACCTCACACAAATGAATTTCAAAGATTCATTAAGCCCAACCAACAAGGTTAATCAGGTCCTTTTGGTAAAAGCATGATTTTTCAACATGAGGTAATGGGACCTCATCTCCAGCTCAAGCTTAAATGCTAGAAAAAGCAATGAAAATTCAGCTTCCTTTTTAACTTCCAGACATTTAAAACAATTAAGAAACTCTTTCCTGATGAGCTCCTAAATCTAGACAGTGACATGTTGATGGCAGCTTTAATTTAGTTATCTGATTTATCTCTCGGGAGCACACCAAGTTAAAATTAAACCATGTAAGACTGGAGGCATCGAGTATGACTTCAAAATGCCCACGCCCTGTATTTCTGTGCTGTAAAGAACATTCATTTATTTGTCGCATGTCTAATACAAGACTGCAGCATATGCACTTTTTACTATTCTTTTACTGCTATTTCTAGTTTATGAGTTTTCTTTCATTAGAGAGGCTTTTTAATTACCATTCCCCGTCTCTTTATGGCCTTGTTTTTTCTTCCCCCGCCCTTTTTTAAAAACCAAAGTACTTCTTTGATAGTTTTATAAGTTGCACCGGTGGCTGTGTGGTAAGCAGATTAATAGGAGAGTAATGTCATTAAAATGGTAATGTGTAGACTTGGGCGAGATGTTGTAAACAATAATACTCCATTTGATTAATGATACTCCAATGCATGAGCATGTACACACATACAGAGAAATAGACACAAACAATAAGTACTACAAGGGTGTCACCTGTTTGAAACAAGCTTTATTATTTATAATAATAATAATAGGTTTTGAAGTACAGTTTGCACAGGCTTTTTTGCTGAATCCATGCCTACCATTTTAAGTGTGATATTTACATTTTTGAAATTTTCAAGTCAATTGCATGGTAATTGGATGTAAATCATAACCTATAGTATTTTATATAAATGTTGTTTCATAAACACAGCCAAAGTATACATTGGCCACCAAGATTGTAATTGGACACCCTACTGCACATACAGACACACAGGGTTGGAGAAAACTGGGGCAAATAACAAAAGAAGCTTCTTAATATTCCTAAAATCCAGTTTTACATTAAGATCTGAGCTAATGCAGAAAATACTAAATCATCAGAGGGAGAAAAAGATGGAAAACCCAATGAACAAACACAGAATGAGCCTTGGGATAGCTTTCTCCACTGTTATTGTGGATAGTTTTTTAATGAAATCCTGAGCTGTCTTTCTGCCATATGCAACTCATGCTTTCCAACCACAAAGACGGAGTGGGTGAAAACAAAACAAAGACAGAAACAGTCGAAAACAGAAACTGGGAGAGGTTTTGATGACTTAAAAAGGCAAAATTCCTGATTTATGACTTTCTGTTTTTTTCGCACAGAACCATTTAAAAGCTCCAGTGTGAAATAGCAAATCTGTCAGGGTCAACATGAAACACGACGGAGTAAAAATCCCATTTTGCTGGTGCAACTTTGATCAACAGTCTAAATGATTTCTTTAATGTTGTATCCAAAAAGCCTATTTTGGAAATCCTAAAGCATAAAGACACTTTTTGAAGCGTTTTCATTATCTTCACTTTATCATTTCTTAACCAAACCAGTCCTGGCTACATTTCCAGGTATCTTCCTGAAAGGGTGAACTAGTAAAAGCAGCACATGCATGTTTATCTTTCAGCATTAATAGAGAACCGTTATCGAGGATTCCAGTAAAGCCAAAATGGTAGCTTATGGTTGTTTTGGAGTCTAAATCTTTTGGTTCCCTCAATCTCCCTGCATCAATTTTTTTACACAACTATGCCTGTCTAAAATAGTTTTGTAGAAATAAATATCTGCTGGGCTCCTGCACCAGATAACTAACAAGATTCTGTAGGCAAAGCCCTGACAAACTGTCATCTGACTGCTCTATCCGCCTCTAAATGGCTAACACACATTTTGGATGCATATCCATCCATAACAGTTATCTAACTAACTGAATTATAATGTATAAAAAATCTACACAATACTTCAAAAAGCAAATCAAATTAGGTCAAACATGCATAAACATAAAGCATGTATACACACAAATTCACACCTCTGGCCCAGCCTCCAGGAGGGAGTTGAGACCACTCAGCCAGGTTGGCGTCAGGGGAAGGTAGCAAGCTCTGATCGTTTAATAGGCCTGGCCCCTGACAGACGGCGCTCGCTTCGTCAACCTGTCAGGGGGCCAACGCTGACCCCGCAGAGCCATTCTGGCTCTGGCTGGCTGCATGCTGGGAGGCAGAGAAAAACAACAAATCCCGATACTGAAGGACTCTGTTGCTGTCACTACTGCTCATCATCTAGCCACTCAATAGAAAATTCCACATGAATATAACACAAACATGACATATTTCTAAGGCTAATGCACACACTCAGCAACACACAAGGGTGTCAAAAAAAAGAAACAAAAACCCAGTCAAATCCATCAGATTTCTGCTGGTAGCAATGTTTATTTGTACATCTCGGGTGACAGTGGGTTTTTCACTGATTGGAGACAGACACCTAAGCAACAAAACTAGAAAAAAACAAAACATGCAAACCCTTTTTACTGGCGTTCTTCCACTTTGCTCGACACTCTGCCATAGGCTAGAAGTCAAAACAGATTTGAAACACAGAAAAACAAAATGGATGTGACTAAAAGAAAGCAAAACCTCAGCCTCTGGTGAAAAGTGAAAATGACATGTCTGAGCACTTATGAGCACCACACACACACACACATCCACATGCATGCATGTAACACCCCTGCCAACATTACACACAAACACAAGTTAAGTATGTGTATAACGTCCCTGCTAACAAAAAACACCAAGGTAACAGGGAAAATGGCTGGAAAGAGGGCGATGCAACATCAGCAAACACACCTCAGCATGCCAAACGAGTTATGACTGACCCCGGTTAAAGGTGAGCCCCCGTGGGGGTGCGTGAGACCCACATTGATTAAATCAGACTGACAGCTGAGAGCGTATGTGGAATTGAGTATCTGTATGTCTGTTTGGTGAGTAGCCTATATCTGGCTACTCAGCATCATTAATGGAAGTAAATATTTATCAATTTTTTCAGTGAGTTCAAAGGTTGTCATCAACCGAGTCACTGAACTGGTGTGAACACACCCTAAGTAGGTTTAAAGAAATAAACTACGCCTAAAGGCCGTCTCACTGCTATCCAAAAAACTTCAACTTGAAATCTTTACAATTTTTCATTATTCTTCCAATGGAAAAATTATGGTGATTATTTTGTAAAATATTGCATATTTTAATAAGTCATGACTTCAACCTGTGTCTTTCTTTCTATCTTTTGTTCCTCATGTGGTCACTTAAAAAAGGACAAAGATGACAACGAAGCACCAAACCAATACAGTACATGAGGTCACGTTGACGAAGTCCAGCTTTAAAACAGACTCTGGGTTTGACAAGTTTCCTAAACTGAACACACGCAAGGACCAAAAATCTATTTCACATCTGCACAAAAATGTGCAGATGTGAAATAGAAATGTGTTTTGAATTATTTTCCACTAACACTTAAGTGCAAAAAAATTCAATTTCAGTGGTGTACTGAGCTGCAAAATGCAGACGCTAGTCTTTCCAGCTACTGCATTTGAATATGCTATTAAACATAAATTGAGACATTAATTCTGAGTCATAAAATGTAAGTAAATGGTTGAATCGGATGCGTATTGGCAGAGCATGTTTCAACTGACGAGAGTTGTCTGCACTGGCACTAGCGACACATTGAAAATCAAACACAGTACAGCTTTCAAAAGCTTTTTTTGCCAAGACACACTGGATGGCAGCTGACGTGATGAAAAGCCAAAGCAATCCAAATGACAATCTGACATACGGGCTATTCATCTCCTGCTCTGTTAGATCAACACACATTGGACTAATGTGTGACCATAATCCTCGCAACACTTACTTCACACTGTAGAAAAATAATCACTCGCTGGTGTGTGAGAACCTGTTACACCTTGATTTGCACAAACGCAGCCAGGTTTGTATTGGATAGATTTGTCCAGAGCGAGAGAAACTGGCGGAAGCCTGTTTTCCAACCTGCTGCTGATGGATCATGTGTGGAAATACGGTGGGTGGTGGGAGTGAGAAGTGGGATGAGAGGCAAAGTGCTGAAGGATGGCGTGGGTGTATTCATTACTGTAAACTACACAAGCAAGTTACAAATCAATGCTGAGGTTTCTTTCTCTTTTTTTTTTTTGTTTTGTTGTTTAGTTTAGGGCACCTCTGCAGTGTAGGTGTAATGTGTTCTAACTCAAGAGCAGAAGGCCACTTAAGGCCAAAGCATAGTAACTAGGTTTCTGCAAGGCAGAAAAAGTAGTTGAAACTCAACACACACACACACGCACAGAATCAGAGGGGCCCCTCGTTACTCATGCATGACCAGTCCATAATACTCTTCTGCGCTTTCACTGACCGTTGGCAGGACAACAGAATTACTGAGAAAAGGATTTGGGTAGGAAGAATTTGCCAAGACTGTGGGAACAGCTAGATTCCTTCTTACACCACAAAGGATGCAGGAAGAGCAGCTCAACTCTCCCTTTCTGTAACATTCAAAGAGGTGAAAGTGTGATCCGCACACGTTTTGTATTGTTGCCTATTCTTAACCTGCTGCAGCAGCACCTTTCCACTCGAATTACATGCAAAGAAATTTGCACCTTAAAACATGCAGGCCACAGTGAAAACAAAAGGGAAAGATTAAAGGTGAATGGAAGTAGGAAACTTATGTAAAATGCGTGTACCTGCAAAGTGTGAACTATGAGCTGTGTACGTGTTTGGGTTGTGTGTGCGTCTACGCCCACCAAGTATCCAGCTCTTGACTGAGCATTGATCGGTCTGGCTCCCTACAAAGCAGATGTGAGCAGACAACTAATGGAAGAGCTTGCCTCAATTAGCCCACTGACTGATGGGAAATGTGATTTCATTTTGCTGTCGCTACAGAGACTGTAAACAAGTCATGTTTCCCCTCCAGGAGCAAAAGGAAACAGACATGTAGTGAGAGGCAGAGAGGGAGAGACGTATAGTCGGAGCCACATGCAGATCTCTGCAGCTGCTAAACACGTTCTGCTGTACATCAATGAATGTCGTAAACATTTTTAGACTGTCTCTGAGCTAAATGCGTTTCTGTCACCTCTGCATGCACTGTGTCTGACGTCTGATGTTCATCCTCCACAGATAGTGAAGAGTCCTGTTTTTCCCCACCAAAAACTCTTGTTCTTGCCAGCACAGCTTGATATAGACAAGCTGAATAACAGGCAGACAAAACTCCACGACCAAATGTCCTGTTATTACTTAAATTAACGTCACAAAATTGCTTTGTATCCTTACTAATGTAATGCAGTTTTATCCGTTAAAGCTCTATGGAAACATCTGCAGCGAAATGTTTATAAAAAGCTACCACAGCAATGTTTTTACAGCGATCATGTTCGACATGAAAATCTCCCGCCTGCCTAAACCTCCTGGGTTGTCCTCGTGCTGCCAAACCGACTGCCCTGTCAAAGCACGGACATGGGACATCAGGGGTGTCCTGCGGTGTCTGGCATTGCGGCGTTGGCCGCGGATCCTCTGGGACATGTGTGTGTCGAGGTATGGGGCCTCTTTGGGTTGAGCTTGTTGTGTCACATACCCTGCATGCTTGATCGGTTTGGGACCTGGCATATCTAGAGGCTAGGTTAATGTCTCATGCTCTTTTGCTGCGTTCATTCAGCTGTCTCTGGGTGGGTTTTGCTATGGGGTCGGGGATGAGTTCTCTTGCATAGGCAGTGGGCTCGGTCTGAAGCAATTTTCGGGTATGTGGTGCCTTTAAAAGTCACATCTGGATGAATGCAAGGACATAAAGTTTTCTAGCCAAAATAAATAATGTTATCATCTGTAACTGCCAAGTAGCTTTGTCTTGGCTGATTGCCACTGTTGACATCTGTACACAAAAATAATGCCAAATATTTTCAATTATTTTATTTATTTATTGATTTTTGGATAAAATCAAAATTTGTTGCATAACATTAGCAACTTCAGTTACATGCTATGTCAGTATGCTGAATACATTTGTAAGGCAAATATTAACACCGCATTAGGTATGGTTACTTGTAGGTGGGTTCAGTAGAATTTAACAAAATATGAATATATGTAAATGTGTGAATAAAACTTTTAACACATCCCACCCATGGGCATGATGTCGGTCTGAGTCACATCAGACTCAGACAGACTCACTGGTGCTGGAGTTAATGACTCCTCACAATGTTGCAGACTGGAAGAGCCAATGGAAACTACTTGCAGGGGTGAGTGAATGAATTCTTTTTCTTGTGAAACTAAGATTTAATTTAAGAAGATGAAAACCATATAATCATAATATACTGAGTGGTATTCAAGCAATGATATGCTAATGTAAATGACTGGCCGAACAATCTGTTTTACCCATACTAGGGTTCCAAATATTTATTTTCTACCACTTGTATTTTCCCTCGCTGTTCTTAAATACTCACCTTTGTTTTGCAATAAAGGTTTAACTTCAGGTAGATAGTGAATCTAAAAGTCACACTCACATTGCTGTCCCTCCAACAACATCGATGATTCCATTACCGAGATTTATATGCCACTATTATATATGCAAAATATACAGAACTAGACGCAGAAATGCTTAGGTAGGACATTATCTCTAAGCCCTCCGGCAGATGTTGCATATTAACTGTCATTTAGATGCGCATAACCTTTATGCAGCTGAACTGAACTGATACAAAGCTGAAGTCTCACTTCAGAGAGAGAGAGAGAGAGAGAGAGAGAGAGAGAGAGAGAGAGAGGGTGCAGATATAAGTAAAGAGATAGGGAAAGAGAGTGTAAAGAACAGAATGAAACAAAAAGGACGCAGCCTGCTAGTGTAACAGTTTCATCACTTGCAGCCTGGTTGCACTCTGAGGGGAACACAGGGCCGTATGTAGCGATCTGAAGAGAGGAAATTATATGTCATGGTCTATAAAGCAAGCCCTTCATATATTTTCCGAGACAATATCCTCGTGGCTTAGATCATTGTTCTGGGGGATGTAGAACGCCTGTTATGATGACATCACCTTGATTTAACCATATAGTTTCTCAGCTGTGGCTGACTGAAAAAGTTTGAGTTTCCCAAACTCCAGAGAGCCAAGATAGATGACCAGACATACTTTTGCATTCACCCAGTGCAAGTTCATCTCACTGATTCCGATGTGATATTTACAAGACTCCCTTTGAACGTGGATTTTCCATTGAAAGTGATGCAATATACTGTAGGTTTGACATAATTCATGTTTGATTCTTTATTAAGCTTGTTCAGATATTTTCCATTAGTCTGTTCAAACCTTTCGCTGTTCAAAGCATTATTTTGTATTTAACATTTCAATGTTTTGTATGTTCCACTACAAAGGTGAGCAAAGAGAAAAACACTGTGTTCAGTTGTTTGACTGGGATTGTAGAGTTTTGTAGTGCTTGGGCTCAGGAATAAAGGCAGCACTACTGTATTACTGCTAGTGGAACAAAAAAACATTCTGTCGTACAAATTTAAAAAAAAAAGAGAATCCACATTAAAATCGCAAATTTAGCCACAGCTTTAAAAAAAATGGTTGAAATTGACTTCTTGAAACTAATAAATGCACAAAAACTTGGCAGAAGAGTTGCATTTGAAATGCTGACCAATGACCCATCCCTATGATCAAGTTCTTTCTTGTTATTTTAACTTTTCTAGTCAAAAACTATTCTTACCAAACGAATCCATCAAAAACGCTTACCCCCCAACTGAATTGATTAGACTGTGGAATTATAATTTGTATCACTCTGTCACAGACTCTTCAATTTTACCCAGTTTAATCCAAGAAATGGAAACATCGAATTCAGAAAAAACTGACTCAGTATCTGGATTGGCTAACTTTAGCGTTTGCATTTCTAAGTCCAAATTCTCCACAGATGTCAGCATAGTAAAACAAATGCTACATACACACTACGTCGGGTCTGCTGGAGAGAAACTTTAAAGACTGACAGGGACATCAACATAGCTGTCTCCAAACCTCAGTGCTTCTTTAATTTGGTCACAGGATCTGCTTTGCCATTGGTATGCAGTTTCCACTGCTACGCAAAACTCAGTGGTGCTTGTTAAAACACTTTCATATCTTTGCAAGTGCAATGAATAGTGTCTGACAAGGGCGCTTGTCTGCCAATTGGGGTTTTCCTATGAAGGAAGCACCCTAGTGAGATCAAAGCTCAGGGTGACACTGGAGAATGAGGTGTCGGCAGAGGGAGAAATGAAGCATTCAGATAGGAGTGGGAGCAGAGGAGTGGAGAAGGAGGTATGAGAATATGAGATAGACATATAATGTCGGAAAATGAGACGCAAGTAGGAATGAATACCCAGCTAACTGTACTTCATACGGGGCCTTTTGTGTTTCTACTTTGAGGCCAAAAATACAACCTTCATGTTTGTGGAGGCTACGCTTTCAGCTTGTTCAAAAACATCTGTTTCAAAGGTTATTTTTATGCCGTGTGTTTAAGATATGTTGACTGATATGAACCAGACATTCAGCTTGGCCGGCCACCATTGCTCTTTGAATGACTAATGAATCTCATTTATATTAGATTAAGTGCTGAATAAGTTCTTCACCATGAGTTGAGATAAAAGAATCCTTGCAAATTGCCTCAACATTTTGGTTCGTTCATCCATATACAGAGATAAAACACACAACCAACCAGACCCACCCGAAACATCAAATGCGCTGCAGATTCAATCTTCTTAGATCAACATCTCACACATATATAAAGCAAAAAGCAGGCTCGTTTCCAGCCGTGGCGTGGCAGAAAACAAACTGGAGTCTGATTTTCATCATGGCCTCTATGTGCAGCCAGCTGTGAAACAAATGCACTGGGACCGTCCACAACATGCAACACCAACATAGAGCAGAAGCCTCCCCTATCTTTCTTATGAGATAAAGTGGGACATACTGCAATTCCATTTCAGAGAGTGATCACGACAGAATGCCCTCTACTGTGCTGCTTTTCTGGCATCTACTGTTTTACTATGAACATTTAGTTAAAAGACAATGTGTCACTGCCATCAATGGCAATCTAGAAATTAACTTGTGCTCAGAAGAAATGGTGGCGGGGGGAGGGACCTATCAACATCGATTTTTGCATTCATGATCCTTTTTATAAGAGCAAAATAAACAACAGCTTGTAAAGTCTTGTCTGATTGTTTTCTGTCTGAATGCATCCACGTAACCTAAGCAGCATACGGCTCATCATGCCTCTACACTTGGTGTTATTAGATAGTATGAGGGAGTTTCTATGTTTGAGGGTGATTGAAGCTATGTCAAAGCTCATTTCCTGGATATGCCACGCATGACTACTGCTCTCTCTCACTCTCTTTCTTTCTTTTTGTTTTCATTTTTTTAACTCCTCAGTGGGGGATATCTCAGTTCATTGCCATCCCTTCTGTTACCCCCACACTCGTCTGATTCTCTTATCTCCTCAACCCATTTATGACACGCATACTCAGTATTCTGCTATAACCTTCATTCATGTCTCATCTCATCTTATCACAGCAAGGCTTTAAGAGAGCAGTGACACAGCAGTGGCCAGTAACATGCCATTCAGGATACCAGGCAAGCCAAAGGCAGAACACACTCTTGTGCTGCATCTTTAAAACAGACCTTCACCTTCCCCTGGTGCATGTCTGCTTGTGCCTTCCTGCAACTTTATCATTCCCTATAATATCTTCTATCAAGGCGGTCTACCCAGAATGACAAGTACCTTCTAGATGTCAGCTGAACTGCTACTTCAGAGGCTATGTTGTTAATTTATTGCAAATCAAGCTAGAAAGGGATAAAGGCACCGTAAACTGGCCAAGAAATAATTCTGATTGGTATAGTGTCCTGCCTAATAAGGCCCTCATTTGATACAAATAACACAAATTAGTGTCTATTTATTTCAAGTTAGTGCTGACATTACTGGGATTATTCTTCCAGAATGACAATATCATGGTATTTCTGTTTGTAACCGTATGCGGCTGGCTTCATTAGAATCATTGATTTCAACCTTTTTATTAAGCTTAAACTGTCGAAGCTTCCAGTGTGATATTTTCCTATCTGGGGGGGGAGGGCAGAGTAATCCAGCAATATCTGAGAGGTAACATAATGAACTCAATAATGAAGAAAGTAAGAACCATTCTTCAACGTTTTTCTCTAGCGGGAGTGAACTGTATGTGTACAAGAGCACCAAGTCAGATCACGCTTAATCAATTTCATGGTTACCTTTTTCCCTGTTTCAGTGTAATTAAAAGTAGAGATACATAATTTGGTTGATAAAAATCCATCAGGATGAACATGTGTTGAAGAGTATACTGTATCTAAAAACCCCAGAAATCCAGCTAATACATAAATATACTAAGAATAATTTACTCACTATATATTTGCCATGTGGATATGAACATATGCTTTATATGGTGGAAATTTACTGCTGACATCAAATTTCTCATGATTAAATTTTTTTGGTCAATTCATTTCTTGCTGCCATGAGCAATAAGATATGGAGCAACATTCCTGCATAGCTAGGTATCACATAACATTGCAATAATGGATGAAAATGAAAATGATCTACATTCTATAAAAAAGAAAACTCTCAGACAGCTAATCTAGCCATTTCTGCATTCTGTCCCATAAAAGCTGTATATAAAGAGCTTAAATGGTGAACTGAATAAAGGGAACTGGATAAATGTTATTAAAATCAAATGTTGCTCTGAAATGAACTCAGCTCTGCGACTGCAGTGCCTATGGGCATAAAAAGGTGGGTTTTAGAATTATAGAATATTATAGAACTGCTCTCAAATAATCAGTAGTCAGGGAATCCCTGGATAGGCCTCCTGCTGGTTATGGGCTCATTTTTATTAATGTCAGGGTGAGTTTGACCAGTGCATAAGGCAAAGGCTAAGATCAGCCCGTACTCCGGAAACAGTACGCGACTATTAACCGACCCAGGGTAAATGTAGCTGACACAGTTTCATAATACAGCATTGCTCTGAAATTTCTGGTCCTTCTTTTTCATCATAGTTCATCCCTACAGATTTGAGTACAAGTATAGGCCTGTGTGTGTTTAGAGATGCAGCCAATGCAAAGTGATCACTGTCCTGCGTGCTGTCTTCTATGATTAAAAAATTCACTCTACTCTTGCCTCCATTCACCAGTTTTGTCCCCTTTCCCCAGCATCCGTCTCAGCTACAGAGTAGCATGATAATGTTGCTTTGAGGGCGCTTCTCAAAGGATTAGCAGAGATTAGCATTAGCGGGTCCATTTGAACTGGATACACATGCAGCAGTATTTGAATGTTGGGGAAATACTGTGGGAAATAATGCCACCGTTTGAGCTCTCAACACCAGAACTATAGCAGTACATTTTCTGTAAAAGAATGTCACAAAAAAAGCTTTGCACTTTTGAAATCACAAATACTTAATAGTTTGTTTTGAGGTTGTTGTTTTAAAGATATGTGGATTTAACAGTGAAGCAGAAAGCTTGCTTTAGAAAGCTTCTTTGACTCATGATTCATTTGTGTAATTGGTTGACCTTTTACATTCAAAATGTGAAGGTTTTTGCAATGACAACATTTTACCAGGATATATTGTGCGAATGTATTAATGAACTAAAACACGTTTTAAAAACTTGTTTTGTTGAGTAATTCTCTATTGACTAACGCTATTATTGGAGTAACAAACAGAAAGTTTTGTTATGTGTCCAACATTTCAAAACTGATTCAGTTAATTAATTTTTCCATTAATCTACACACAATGCAGCAAAATAACAAAGCAAATAAAAAGAAGACCTTTCGGAGTATCTAGAAGTATATAAATAAATCTATCATTTCTGGATGCAACCATAGCTCCAGCAGCAACAGTTTTCTGGGTTTTTTTTATTGGCAGAATCTTTCAAGTTCAACCGAGCTGGATTATGAACATCGGTGCACAGCCACACAGGCCGCTGGGAAATGCGGTCAAATAGTTCAATCTCTGTTTCATCATATCAGAGGGTGTTGACTTCTCATGATCTAAGAGTCATCTATGTAGCTGGAAAATTCCCAGTGGTCTGCCATGTCCCTTTTAGAGAGAAATGGCTTCAGTCTGACCACTCAACCATAAAGTCCTGATTGGTTGAGTGCTACACTGACGCTTGTCATGCTAAGAGGAGTTGTGGATCACATTCATTACCTGGTTGATCGAGGTCCTTTGTCATCCCTTATTCAGTCAGATCATGGAAACATGTTGGTGTTTTCAGACCACTTATGTGATGGAAACTGCTGTGCTTGTGGGTACATTTAATGCGAAAAAAGTTTTCTTTTATCCTCCTGAAGATCTGTGACTTGATACATGCGTCTTCCAGGTTTTTTTTTTTTCAATCTCACGGTTTGGTTTTTATTCTGCCCTATGCCATAAGCTGTGAAGGCTTATATGCATTTTTCAAGTTATGTCTGATGAATGGCATTATGCACAAGTGGGTTCCAGTCAAGCTGCATCTCAAGGACCACTGAGCGAAGTAGGACAAATTCAGAAGCGTGTCATGTTAAAGTGGGTGTTGTTACAAAAGGTCTGAATACGTATATAAACTGAATATTTAAATTTTTTTATTCCTATCTTACTTTAATTTAAAGAGGAAAACTTCAAAATACCAGTGGCAAGTATTGTGTGCTTAAAAAAATTAAAAAATTAAAATTAAAAAAAAAGTATTGTGTGCTTAAAAAAAAAAATTTAAAAAAAATAAAAGTATTGTGTGCCTACTGATTAATCTGTTTTAAGATGAGACTTATACATAGCAAAAAGTCTAAACTCTCCAAAACCTCTTCTGTCTATACTGTGCCGAAATATCACGAGAAATCACTAGAAAAATAAATGACCACCACCAAAAGCTAGAGCATCCAGCCAAGGTTATAGCTGAAATCTAATCCATCAAAACTAATCCAACTAAATTCATTTCCCAGGTGGGCCACAGATTAACATTCAAAATTATCAAATGCCCTTGCAGTGATACTATGAATACGGATGTTGGAGCAATGTGGGCTCAAAAATGCATCACCAGGCCGACAAAGCTATGCTTTTTAAGACAAGCACGGCAAGAGTACTTTCATAGATTAAGAATGTTAATGATAAGCATATGAATGTAAAGCCTTTGGTATCGCTTACAAATGAGATCTAACAACGTGAAAATCTTTTCTCTTGTCAGCCAGTGAAAGCTCTTGACTGTACAGAAGACTGATGAACAGGATAACTGAGGGAACTGTAGAGACAAACACTAATGAGGGAGATAAAGACGGCATTGAGTTAACTGTGTTTGCCATTATTAATGATGAGAGATGGGGAGAGACAGGAGGGGAGTGCAAAAAGAATGCATCTGCTTTATGTCTAACTAGTTGTTTTTGCACCGCACAATGCTTGCTGTACTCAAGCGGAGCAAAATGAGAGAAAAGCAAATAGCTTTAAGATAGGCGCTGAAATTACCAGTAATTGGAGACCATTTAAAAACATAATAACTTCTCTGTTTCCTCAGCAGGAGGTTCGGGGCTGGGGAATCTTTTTGATTAGAACTGAAGATGAGTTAGCTATAAAACTACTGAGCCAAGCCCGAGCAAGAGTCACGCGGTGCATGTGCATTTGCTCGTGTTAAATCTTCCTGCCAGAGTGCAAAAAATTGACAATTCCGGATACGCAGGGATTATTAGAGTCCAGACTAACTTCGGCGGGGACCAAATGAAAATGTCTCAACACAGTCATTGTCTTGTGAGGCAGGAGAAACAAGCAAACAGGCTTGTAAAATCTCACAGCGTCAACGCTAAACACCAACTTACAAAAAATTCAAATGGAGCATGAAAATATGTATTAAAATCCAGCTGGAAACATGCCACAGCATCTGCAACAAAGATGTGTACGCGGTGGCAAATTGTCACCGTTCCACTGAGTAGGGGAAGTAAGCTTAGGGGTGTGTGCCACTTAGGATGGGGGGAATAATGCGGTGTAGCATATAATGGATTTGCAATGTGGCAAACAGAGACAGATGGTGAAGGGAGATGTGTGTTTGTGTTTGCTATGTGTTTGCTGGACTGGCCACACACTCACACACATACTCATACACTGCACAATGTGTACGAAGAAGAAATCCCTAAGGCGCATTATGTATGCTGCCGCTCATCCATCCAAGCCAAGGGTCTCAGTTCATTTGGTTTTTAACTGTTATAAATTGTCTCACTTGACTCCATCTTCCCTCCCCTCTACAACAGGCCTGGAGCAATCTTATACACAGGGAAGCCAGACTCAAAACTTACAACCAAAATAAGTTTTTAAGCACTCAGGATCTGTGTTGGGCTAAAAACTGAATGGAGGGTATCATAACATGCGAGAGATGAGCTAAATGGAGAGGGATAGACAGTTAAGAGTCTTAAATGCTAAGGCTATTATCACTTTAAGTTCCTGTGTATGACCATGAAAATTAAAGGATGTCTGTATTTACAAAGACTGACCAAGCCGAACAAAGAAGCCTCAATCTTTTCATAAGCATCGATACTTCAACTGTGTACATTGTGCGTTTAATAACAGGTATGCAAACTCGTGGTGTAAGGTGTTTTCAACAGGATGAAATTTCACACTTTTAACTCACAAAGGTAATCCCTGAAATGCAGCTTTTGGATATTATGTGGTCTCTCCAGTCTCACGCTGACAGAAACCAACGTGCACACACATACGTGACGTGCACACGGGCTGCTTGAGTTATTGCACAGTTTTCCATTTACTTCCAACGCTCCGAAATAAGTCAGCGGTAAAAGCTGTTTGATATATGTTGTGCACCAAGCCACACTGAACGGACCAATTTAGTTTGAAAGTAAGACAACATCAGTAGATCCGAGCGGCATAATTCTACCACATTAGATGTGTTTAGAAATGGTGCTCATGCAAAATAGCATCTAATAGCTTTCAAAGCCCAAATTAAGATGTGTGATGGTGGTGGGGACAGTTGCCTCCAGCTGATGATTAGACAAGGGACTAGAAAGTGATTTCTGGCAATAATATGAATAGAACAACACCCGTACACTCAAGTGCACACAAATCCAGGCACACACTTACAGAGTCAATTAACATGAACATGTGTCTTTGGGGAATTATATTTCAATTAGCTTTAGCTTTCCTTTGAGACTGTAATGCTAAAACAAGTGCATAGTTGTGTATTTGTGGATGCAATAAATCTTGCTTCTTCAATTAGTGTAATGCTTTAACTCTGTATTGTTGCTGTATAAGTGCAAGTTAAGCAGTTAATCTAAACTGGTGTTTTGCATGAAATAAGACTGAAGTAAAGCATACAAATGGCACGACTTATGCAGTGAAGAACATGCTGATGCAATGTGATGCAGATTTGAGACAAAACTAAGGCAATGAGAAAGAAAATGTGAGTGTGCTTTATCAGGAGGAAACAAAAAGGGGAAGCAACTTCATTTGGTGTCTTTCTAATAAATAAAAAAATCCACTTTTTTACCTTGCTTACATGTCAATGGGATGTTTATGTGATATATGATCATGAATGTCTTTGTTTTTGTTTTTTTCATGGCATCAACTTTTAATCTTTAATCAGAATAAGACAAACATTCTTGATCCCGACGGGGAAATAGCAGTGTTACAGCTGCATTATAGAATAAAAAAAGAGAATGAGAGTAAAATGTAACTATATTTGGGAACACAGATTAGTTTTTTCGGGATTGCTTCAAAGGAAAACGTCAGTGAATGAATAGTATCAATAACATCTTGGAAACTCCCTTATAGTGTCTGTGGGAACTGGTCATTTTCTGTTATTAAACTGATTGGACAAAAAGAGGTCACAATTCAGCAAGATAACATCAAATGATTGGCGGCATCAATTTTATCTTACAGTTTTTATTCTGTTTTACATTGCTTTCATTTTTTTGATAATATTCAGTATAAACTCTCCCTGGTAAGCCCTGTTTTACAGAGAGAAGTACTTTAGGTGTGAATCTGTGAACAAGGAAAGCTATCTCTGAATCTGGGTCACCAAAACACCAAAAACAAAGTAAAAAAAAATTTTCTGTGCATCTTCATTGATGTGAATGTGCAAAATTTATGTTTACGTTCGACATAGCTCTGTATGGAGGGATGTTTTTGTAGATAATATGAGCCCATTTCAGATTGATTCATTACTTTCAAGAGGAGACAGTCCTGAAACAGCAACAGAATTGGGGCAGAAGATGAGGGAAGGCAGAGTCACTGCTGTCCATATCTTCATCTCACTTGAAGGAAATGGTTATTCAAACTTTTTCTACCAAATCTCAAGACTCCAGTCTTCAGGGACTTGTATGAAAATAAATTTGAGATGAACAGGGCATAGGGCACTCATATGGCCAGCAGCAGCCCTGTGAAAGAGTGCATGGTACAAAACAAGCTCCCTTTGGGTAAGAAGTTCAGAACGGGGACCTAAAGAGTGAAAATTGATGGAAAGAGCATGAAATCAACCTGTTTGTTTTTCTTATTTATTCTTTTTTTTAAATGAAGGAAACAGTATGTATGGATTTTAACGGAGAACTGTTGTAAATAACATTTTTATCTTCTTTTGCTCCTTGGCTTGAACATTCTTTTGACTTTCTGGGTTAAAGTAAAAGATTAGAACAGCCAGTGTGGGGAGTTTTAATCCAAGCCTTGATTGTGTTTGTGTCTCTTTCTTCAAGAGTGTTTGAGATTAGTGACACATGGCTTGTCAAAGACTGGAGCTTCAGATTAGCCACTGTCTAATCCGCTGAAATTTAATGCTAATACAGACATCACATATGCACGCAGTTGCAATACACACAAGAACACAGGCAAAAATTTAAGCATCCCCGAAAAAAAGAAAGAAAACTTTCTTCCTGTAAATTTCCAGATCAGTAGAGCATGAACAGATCTCACAAAGCTGTACAATTAGAAATTAAGATTTTACTGTATTAGAAAACGGGGCAAAAGTTTTGACATTCCAAAAGAAATCAGATTTTTTTTTTCTCTCAAATCAAATTCTTAGGAATTTATTAGCTCCAGCTATGGACCTGATTGTAACTGTTTATTCTAGTGTAGGGCTGCCAGGAAAACACTATAGCCTATTCCAGCTATTATCCGGAGGTACTGTAGCTACAGTACGTAGCACTCAAAATTTGAGTATCTAAATAGAGCGAGAAGGCTATGAAAAACAGCGAAGGGCGTGATCTGGTTTGGAGAATCAAGGAAACTGCATCTGGAGGAGGAAGAAACAAGTGAAAAAGACCTCCAGAAAGATTAATCAGACTGTGATATGTTGTTGGACTGTTGCACTTTGCAGTGAGACGTTCACGTGAAGAGTCTCCAGAGGAAGGCCTTTGCTATGTCATTGCCATTTTATCAGTTTACATCTAAATAAGGCTGAAGCAACTTGGAAATATGTTCTGTGGACTATTAAGGTATTTGTCGGGATACTAAGCAAAGGTATGTGAGGGATTTTAAGATATACATTTCTCAACCTGCGTAACTTGCCAGGGAGGTTTACTAAATGCTGACTATAAAGAGAGGCCAACTGTCTGATGTCTGTCTAAGAAAAAAGCAGCTTTAGTAAGGCAAGGAGAGTTTATTTGTATAGAACATTTCAGTTACAAGGCAATTCAAAGTGCTTTAAATGAAGCATTAAAAACATTGCAGTCATGTGCAGAGGTCTTTCAAAACAAGAGAACTGGGAAAAGTAAGACCATGAGATTAAGAATAGCATTTAAACATGATCAATTTCAAAAATCCAAGCGTAAGAGAAATGGTGCAGAATTGGACTTTAAAATAAAAACTATTGAAATACAGCAGAGGACAGGCAGGTCTTTAACCTGGATTTAAATAAACGGATGGCTTCAGGTGATCTGAGGCTTCCTGGGAGTTCCAGACATGTGGAGCATAAATGAACTATAACACTGACCTGGAAAACTAATAAGAGCCAGCTGAACATCATTAATAAACACACATGATTACATATTCTGGCTTGTACACATACACAACTACATGCAGACAAGCCCCATCAGCTGATCTGTTAGCTTGGCTTGCAGACTTCCCTACCTACTGGGAGGTCTATGTAGGGTGAAAACTAGCTGTCCGTTGCTGTTGATGTCGCTGCTGCAGCTGTATTCTTACTGTTCTCCATGGGGGGCTGCATTTGATCTCTCCCTCTTGCTCTGGGCTGATTTTAAATAACACTTTGCCTTAAAGATATGAAAGTCAGCCCTGACAAAATAAAAATCGACATTAATTCAAGGTGAATTCTCAGCTAAATCAAATGTGGTTGACGTGATTTTTAACTAGAGATGAGCCACCACCATATTTGATCACCAAGCATCCATGTATTTTTTCCTTTTAGGTGATACCAAGATGCGTAAATCCCTGTAAACTGATTAAATCCTGTAAAGCTAAGGTGATACTTCTGTGTCTTCCCATACAAAAGGATAAGCCTGAAACCTTGAAGATTAATATAAAACTGGTTATTCTCTCAGCAGGCTGGGTCTGGCTCTATATGTAACAATTGTGCACATAAAACCATGTACTTGGCAAATGATGGCTCAGGCTGCCAAATTGAAAAGCGTTTTTTTTTTTAAAAACCTACTTGTTTATGTTTTGAAAGGACCGTTTGATTAGTAAAATCCTCACCCTTGCTACATCAAACATTCTTAATGAGGCGATGGCTTGCAGTCCGTGCTGAATCATGCTGCGTAGGTGCATCCTATTTTGCAGGCTCACTCATGCCTCGGAGATTTCCACAGGCCGGTTTGGTAGCTGAGCTACTGGCTAATGTGTTTACAAAAGGACATTATCAGAAAATGTGTTAAAAGTGCTTCTGCAAGCTCTGAATCACTACAATAAACAAAATGTTTATTAAGCTATCCAATGCTTGGCTTCCTGCATCTTCTTGCCCTGTGTGTGTTTTTTTTAATTGCGATGTAATCTTTTTGGTGTCGTGAAAGCACGTTTTGTTTCATATGGATGAATTTTTAACATGTGAAGCACTTTTTGTCGCCCTTGGCATTAAAAGCGCTTTGTGAATAAAGTTGGATTTGATTTGTCTAAACACAAAATAAGAGTGTGTACCTTGCTTGTCAAAAATATTCATTCTGAAGTAAAGCCTTCCCAAAGGGACTGGTTTATGGGGTTAACAGAGAAAAAAGAAAGGAAACAGTGGGAGCAGGTGGCAGGATCACTGTAATTGTTTCTGGAGCACTTTTGGAGAGGCGCATTTCTACACCGCCACAAAGAGCTTGTCAGCTTTCAATTCCACCTCATACCTCTTCAGCCTTCTTCTCCGCTCTGTCTTAACTTTTTTTTTAACATCTGGACTAACAAAAGATGGGCTTTGATCTTGGAAAAATCCCTTGGCAGATCAGCAATGAACCCACAGTGGGCCTCTGTACATGTATATGTGCGTTAAAATGTCTGATGATAGTCGAGGTTTCGTGTGTCGCGGGTGAAAGGTAAAACAGAGCGCCTGGCATGTGCCGTGTTAAAATCAACACATACGCAGACGCATGCAGACGAGGGAGGGAAAATGCAAGTAAGTAAAAAAGAGGGAACATCTTGTTTCTCCCATGTAATCAATGGCTCTGCAAACACACACACACACATACACACACAGATACACACAAGGCTGCTTGTTATCAGAAGCTTTCCCACGCTGCTGCGGTACAAAGCTCCACACCAGGATGGGAGGATGAAGCGAAGGAGGAATGGACGGAAGTACAGAGGGATGGAGGGTCAGCCTTCAGCAGCTTAGTCTCACTGCGGGGATAAACACATCCCTCAGCGGGAGTTTGTATTTAGGCTAGCGAGATCAGGGTTCAGAACAGACAGACTGCCAGGCAGGCAAAGCGACAGGAAACAGACAGAGCAGTGGCGATAAACAAGCATCCATACAGCAAACATAACACACACACACACATGCTGAGGAGATCATACATTCCTCCTCCGCACCTATTATCCCACACTACGATCATATCAACTCCTCTATTCTAGAACATCTCCCTCTTTTCTCTGCCTCTCCGCCTCTCTCCCTCCATCTCCCCCCTGCCTGCTGCTCAGCCCTGAGCTCTTACGTAAGAGGCCTATTTGCATAACAGGCTGTTTTCTCTGGCTACGACATGGGCACATGACACACACTGGATAATATGTTAACAATTCGGGCTGTCGGTAAACAAAAAAACAAACAAAAAAAAACCTCAATCGCAACACCTCCATTTCGCACTAAACGTGCCGCAGGTCTAGTCGCTGACAGAGATTTAGTGTCTTTCAGATCCTCTGATGGCAGCTGGCTCGAGGCCAGAGGGGCAGAAACAGCTGTCATTTACATAGCGAGAAAGATAGGCCACGTCGTCACCTTGATAGAGCTCGTTCAGAAGGAGGCTGACCTGCCTGCTGTGTGGAACCTTGGCAATAACAGATCTTGCACCAAGAAATGACTGTTCAAATCAGGCAGCCCGGTATTATCCTCTTCAGGGTTAGGGCGACTGGGAAAGAGGCCGGTATGATTGTGTGTACGCTTCCCCGCGTGCTTATGTCTTTGGTTAGGCCTCTGCAAACATTAGCTGTCCAAACAGAGCCTGCTTTTGCAGGAATGTACACAAACACACACACACATATGCACACAGTCAAACATGCGCACGTTCACACAACAAGTGTGTGTCACCGTTAAGAGAATAGAGGAAAAGAGCAGCTCGAGATCATAAATAAATGCTGCTGTGAAATCTGTCAGATTCACCCGAAGATACTTCATTACACACTCATTCATTAAGTCAAGAATGGCCTTAATCATGTCTGGTTATTATGGGAGGGGTCTCTCTCCATCTCGCTCTCTCTCTCTCTCTCTCTCCACACACACACATATACTTCAAAGGGACAACAACAAATGATCAAGGGAATCAAGCGCAAACGATCTCTCATCTGGGGTCTCTCCTTTGCCTGAGCGGAAAACAGCGCTTAAAGTGAAGATGATGCTAATTTTGTCTCCGATGTTGATACATTTGTTATCCATTTCCTTAAATACTGAACATCTTGATATCATTAGAGAGCGTAAAGAGGACTAATGCTCTGTGCGGCATTAGTGATCATGTTGTTGTTGAACTGGAAAGTTGTGAGAAAAAAGAAATCCTAACCCTCCTTCTGATGTTCTGTGCAGCGCAGATGTACAAACCCAGAGCTCAGGAAGCATGTTCCCCCTTTTTAACATCCAACACACCATAAATGGGAATAGTGTAATATTTCTTTAGGAATTTGATACCTGCATGGCATCCAAAAAATCAGTTTGTTTAATAATTAATAACTGAATTCTCTTATCATAACACCAACTGTATTGTTTTCACTATCTGGTGACTTTACGCATATTTATTTATTTATTCTACTTCTATAAGTGTACCAGTAAAACACTTTGAGCCCTGTTTACAGAAAGTTACGCAGAGTTAATTGCGCGGCTCAGTAACAGTGACCTTATCTCCCCAATGTCACCGACCCCCCTTATATACAGTCGGATCACCTGCAGTCTAAATTCCGCGAACTCTTCATTGTAGGAGTGATCTGAACCAGCCAGGAGTTCTGAACGTTGCCAAATCGCTCCTCATCCAATGCATCCGAAAGGCAGGAACACAAGTCACAAATAAAGAATTTCTGAGGCCCAATAGGAAAATATGGCAGGATTATTTTCACGCTGGGAAGTTAAACTTTTGATAATTTAAAGGAGAACCGTCTCCTGGAAGTCGTTTGGGGTTGCTGACAGAGGCATGATCGCCTGAGCTCACTGCGCCCATGAACAGCCAAGCTGCTACCACAGCTCAAATTTCAATCCAAATCTTAATTAATTTATTAAAAAGAGAAAATAAGAGTGAGAGAAAGAATATTTCATAGATCTGCGTATCCGTAGCTTTTACCACAACCACAAGCCAAACAACTGCGCGTAAAGCGCCGCCTGGGACTCCAGAACTCATCCAAGCGCAGTACGTCAAACACAACCGCTCGGCTGGTGATTTTAATGTGAGGTGTGTCTGTTCTTATTCTCGGACGCGCACAGGACGTAAGCGCGCGAGACACTCAATTCTGCGTGGAGTGGTTAAGTCACGTCCCGCGCATTTGATTATGGAAGTAACAAATCATCACCCTGACCCTGAACATCCAAGAGATCCACATTCGCGCGCACGTCGGCAGCCAAACGCACACGCGCTCAGAATACGTAGGCTAGATCATAATAAAACGGCAGAGAGAGCCGCAGGTGCATTGTATTGCAATGCAAACCCAAGAGTGTGCACGCGCATGCATGTGTTGAACAGAATGAGAGAAAGTGAGCGTCACTGAGACACCCCCCCCCCCTCCCCCCCTTGTTCTTTCTTCCCGGACCCGCGTGTGACCGCGCGTTCTGCCCCTCCATCCTGCTCTGCAGTTGCCCTGAAACACACATGTAGCCCACGCACAAACACACACACGCGCACACACTGTACACTCGTCCCATGCTCACCTTTCAGAAGAATCCCATGAATAGTGCAGAGGGTGAAAATCAAATGACTCTTGAGATTCATCCTGTCCTCCTGTGTCTTGCTCCTGTCTTCCGAGCCTCCTCTCTGTCTCCCCTCTGGACCTCTGGCGGGACCGGGCGGCGCTGTTAGCTATCCAGGTGGACCTGGGAGTGCGTCTTCTGTGCGTCTCTGGGAAACGGGGTTAACACAGCCGACTTTCACGACTCGCAGACGGTTTTGCTATAAAAAACAGAATTATTCTTTCTCCTCCACACAAGAATAACCTGGATGTTATCGGGATTGCACCACCGGCAGGTACACACAGTTTTAGGAACTCTTGGGGGGAGAAAAAAACAACAACAACAAAAAAGCCGTAAATCTTAGGGACTGAGAGCAGCCGTCCTCGGGAAACAGAATGAACGTGGCCGTTGCCTTACTACTGCCCGCACTGCTCTTAGTCTGTTGTGGCGCACAGACAGTCCACGGCTCAGGGAGCACGAGTGGATTGTTTGAGTCCCGCCCATAAGGTTTTGTTTGACATGAAGGATGAACCAATCATGACCGAGAAGGAGCAAGGAGGGGGGTTTTAGCCTGAGATGCTGCGAAAATATCCCCTTCTACTTATTTTGAGAATGTTAAAATGCTGTTATATGTTAAATAAAAGAAGAAGAATTTAAAAAAGAAACTACAGAAAAACTGCACTGAAACAATGAATGGGGGGCGCATTAAGCAAACAAATGAACAGTGTTTTAACAACTAATCTTTTCAGAAAAGCTGTGTAAATGAAGGAATGGCTAACATTTACAACATTCACTGCAAAACCTGTACAATGATTTGCCTCTTTTTATGTGATTCTTGATTTTATGGCGTAAATATGGTGTGAACAGTGAACAGGCTCCTCAGCCATCACTCATCTTTGTGGATACTTTATTTTTTTACAGCCTCCCCGTGGACTGAGCTCAGAATTCAAAGTAGACACAGAGCGTGCCGTCCTGGCATGTGCCAGGTGCGAGCTGTCCTTTCACACCCACCTGGCAACTTGCAGTAAACTGTAGGTTTAATTTTTTTTTCTCCTAAAAGCCTAATGATGATTGAGGTTAAAGGGATGACAAGTATTAAAGTTGACAACTGCCAGAGCTTTGAAGATTGCCTAGTTTACGACTATCAGAGGGGTGGAAAGGTGAGGGGCGACCTAATGGGACAAGATGGTTTGCAGTAGATAAAGGGGAGGAGTATGGAAGCTGTCAGTCTTTTTTTTTAAAAAAACAGTGAAGACTGGATGAGAGAGAGAGAGAGAGAGGACACACTTAAAATGGTATGTTTAGGAAAAATAATTTTAATATTTATTTTTTATAGATCCTAAATTGGACCTTTTTACATCTTGGGGGCAAATAAGTGTTTTCTCGTGCATTATAGTTTTTAAATTGTTAATGTATTTTAATTGTTATATACCTTGTAGTGAATTTTAACATTTTTTATTGTTTTTATTCTTATTTTAGTGTATTCTAGCTTTGTAGCTTATAATGTATCTTACTCTTAATTTATTTAAGTGTATTTTAATCTTTTGTTTAGTTTATTAAATGTTAGATTTATTTTTGTGTGTTTTTGGGAACAGCTCACTCTGAAATTTTAATATTCTTTGATTTTCAAGTATTTTAATGTCTTTTAGAGTAGGCTAAAGGATTTCTTTTTGTGTGGAACAGTTACATTCTACGTAGAGCACATTGGAAACCATGATTTTTTTAAATGTAATGATATAAATAAAGGGATTGGATTGGGTAAAGCTAATAACCTGTGGGAGTCTTTGACCTTTTAATGCCCTGTTTGTCACTTGACAATTAAATAATACCATCCTGTGTCAACTAGCGTCAAGATAACAGTCCACAAATCACCTGGATGGGAGATTTTAACAATTTTCTATACCTGCTTTGTCCAATTCATGGTTATTGGGAAGCTGGAGCCTCTACCGGCAATTAGCAGGTGAGGGGCAGGGTAAACTCCAGACAGGCTGACAGTCTATCACAGGACCAACACAGAGAGACAGACTTTGTCACACTCACTCCTAGCTAGAATTCAGAGTGACCAGTAACCTAAAATGCTTGTCTTTGGACTGTCAGAGGAAGCCAGAGTACCCGGAGAGAACCCACACATACTGTACATGGGGAGAACATGAATGACAGTGTGTCAAAGCTATTATACGGTCTCTAAGGAGCCAAGCTTTCTTTTATTATTCCCAGTGTTCCTAGGCAATAGTTTTCTGGGCTTCCTGGAGGCCTTTCAACATTCTTTTTAGACGTTGGCTGCTTTTGTTGTTGTTGCTTTTTTGTTGTTGTTTTTTTAACACAATGTAGCTGTGACCTGACACAGGACCTGAAAAACCAATCTGGTCTGTCAGTTGGGTCATCTACTGTTCACCAAAACCTTATCAGAAATGGTTTCTTTGGAAGAATGGTTGTCAAGAAGACATTTTTAAGTGGAAAAACGGGGACAGAAAGCTGGAATATGCCAAATTATTCCAAAACTGAACAAAAAATAATTGGTTACAGGTCTTATGGAGTGATGAATCCACCCCAGAGACAAGGCATGGATATTATTGAAGCAGTGTGGGAATGTCTTGGCAGACAATGGTATAAAAGACAACAAAAATCCAAAGAAGAGCTTTGGTGTCACCTTTCAAACCTTTCTGGACAACTGCCCCTGAAGACTATTTAAAGAAATTAAAGCTCCTCTGAAAGGGTTCAAGCTCTGTTGAGAAATAAAGGTGGTCATACCAAATATTGACTTTCAGGTTGTACAAACATTGTTCTTTGCTTTTTATACTGTATTTTCCTTTTTTGTTTGTGCATCCTTCGGCAAAATGCTACATGTATTTCTTTTGTGTGCAGAAAGCCTGCTCTCATGTATAGGAACTAAAAATGGTTTAAGACTTTTGTAACAACAACTTTCTTCCGGTGGTGGTAGCCCCTATTCAGATTTAAGCTTTTTCCAATATCTTTTGTCAAAGAGAAAAACATCTAATAACACTTCAGCTGGAGGAAAATGTATACCATATGATGTGATGTGATTATTTATCAACCTCTTTTTCTTGTATCAGGTTTTTCTGTTTAGATGGAAACTGTGTGGGATGTGCAGAACACCTAGTGGTGGGTTTAGTTCCAGCTAAACATTAGATTCCCAGTTACATTATTTGAGTTATGTTAGTCTCTATGAAATAACATTTTATGTGACTTCACCCATTCTGTGTGAAAAATGTATTTTAGAACTCCAGTTCTAGTCAGAATAATGTAATAATACATAACATACATATATACATATACTGACCATATACTGACAGTGTTTATTAATGCCTAAAATATGTTACTTAATAACAATATTGACTGCAGTGGTTTATTGCGTTTCATAATACTGCAAGTTCTAATAACATGTATTTACAGCAAATAATTGTTTATAACTGTTGAAGTTGTGTGCGCCATCACAAGCAACCTGATACAAAAGACAAAAACAAGTGTGGGATATTCCCTTTTAACACAAAATGCCTAGGTTGGAAAGTTGTTTAACATATTGTGAAAGTCAAAATCCCATTGAAACACATTGAGTGATGCATGCATCACTCAAAACATCAAGTGAAGAAAAACAAAATCTAATTTCAAAGGTACTGAACAAACCAGAGGCCGCATAAGTCAGTGAGGCAAAAGCAAGAGTGTCGTGCTCTCCTTGTACGTGTCCAGCACAATTTAGCAGTAGGCCTAACTCCAGTTGAATGAATACGCAAGTCAGGATGTAGCTTCCTTAGCTCCGCTTTAATTAGATGAACCACGTAAACATTTCGACATGGAGTAAAACTGCAGAAAAAGAAAAAAGGTAGCT
>JAVQJG010046353.1:0-12326 GCA_036024015.1 Craterocephalus amniculus
TGAAGCTGTAGGCCATAATCAGAGACATTGAAACAATAAAAGGCTTGCAATATTTCAGTTGATTTGTAATGAATACACAATGTATGACATTTCATGTTTTTTAAGTGCATTACAGGAAAGAAAGAACTTTATCACAATATTCTAATTTTCTGAGACAGACCTGTATATTTACACTGTATACATATATACATATATATAATGAGATGAGATGAGATGTGTCATGGTTTACTTGACTTAACTAAAGTTAAGCTGAGACACGAGTTAAAATGAAGTGAGGTGACATGATATAATCATGGTGACTGGTGAGATGGCTGTCTTTTACATGGGATGGTGGGGGTCCTGTTAATATGCCCTGGCTACTTGGCTGCAGGTATATACCTTTGCCTCGGTGCACAGAATGCGTGACTTTCACCTGCATGTTGGCTGGATCAATCACTGCCTGGGCCTTACTTTGTCTTTACACATACAAAATCTTATGCTGTGTATGTCTTTTTCTCTAATGAATTTTTTTGTTGTAGAATCCTCCTTAAGTTTCAAGGTTTATTCCTCTTTCTCACTTTTATTATGATGCTTGTTATTCTAGTACTTTGTGAAGAAGTATGTGCAGCTTACATAAATATACATTATACTGACATTTTTTAACCTGACACCCTTCATTTGATTTTTCTTTATTATTAAGCGTACTCTGTGTTCTTCTCTTTGACAGCAATGCAATCAGCATTATTATCCTTATTGTGTGGCATCATGCTTCCCCTGCTGACACATCCACCACCACACTGATAGCAGTCCCTGCCCTTTCAAATTGCTCTCTGTAGCACTGTAATAGAACTGATGTTGAAGTCATTAAGAAGCCCCATTAGCTGATTAAGAATGAAGAGTAAAATGTGAAATGGATTAGAAAAAAAAAGTGTCTCCCTTGATGTGTTCTACAAACTCAAATGCCTTTTTCCAATATGAACAGCCAGGGGAAGTAAAGATTGCCCACAAATAAATCTGTTAAACCTTGGCTTAGTAGAGTACGAAACAGCTTGTGTGTCAGTTGGTAACAGCATCTAAGTGGTTTGAAATCAGACAGAGGTCATCTCTGCTTTGAGGTGCTTTCTCTCTTTCTCCCTTCCCAAAAGCGCCGGTCCCGTAGTTTAATCTGAAATTGAAAGCTTTCAACTGCAACGGATTATAGGGACTAACCCAAGCATGCAGCAGAGGACTGGCTCCTAATGAGCCCGGGCAGCAGAGCGTCAAGTGACAACAAGTAGCTGCTCCACAGAAGAGCTGACTTGTTGCCACTTGAGATACAATAACACTGTGACAATTCATTGTTTGCAGGATCACACAGATTTTAGGGAAAGAAGGTAAAAGAAATGACACCCAGAGAGACATTTAATAAACAGTGATGTCTAGTTTATGCTTTGAGTTATGACTTCAACATATTCAAAAATGAAAACACAGACATTTTAAGACTACAAGAAAACATATTTCAAATTGTGCCTTAGAGAGATTAATATATCAGTTATGTACAGCGCAAGATAGGACAACAAATACTTTCTTTCTCTTACTGTCGGTGGGATGGTTCTTTTCTAACATGTCACCATTTAGCACAATTAGAATGAAAGTCAAGAATAAAACGTAGCCTGTCCACTGATTTCTCAATGGCCATTAGCGAGTATTGTGCTAAAAACATCACACTGGATAAGCGTTTACTCATCTGGCTCTATATATGACTGTGGAGTTTATATACACCAACATTTCTAACTCACACTCTGTCAAACCGACATGAGTAAGTTTAGACGTAAATCTGAAAAAGTGCATTTGTACGTTCTGTGCACCAGTCCAGCCACACAAGTTTTCTCCTTGTAGATGTCCAGATGCAGGCCTGTTTGCAGAGGTCAGTAAGGGATGAAAATCTGTCTTGGTAAGTCCGTGCTCATGTTCATCGCATTCACTCTTGAGAATAACAGTCCTCAGCATCTTGTTAGTCTCTAGGGACTCCGCTGCTCCTCTGCTGGACTCGGGGGATTACTGGCCTTCTCCTCGGCTGTCTGTCTCTCCTGTTTTCCCTCCGCCAGTCTGTCATGAGAAACCGTCCCCAGCACTTTGGCACTGTGCTCCTGTGCTTTGGCCCTGAGTGCAGCAATGCTGTTCTCTCTCAGTTCTTCTTTAGAAATCGTGGACTTGCCCTCTGACCTCTTCTCCTCTGCCTCAGCATCCTCTGGCCTCTGAGCACTCGGCTGCTGGGGAGCATCGCACTTCCCCGTCGGTGGGGTAGCTGCTCCTTCCATGGATTTTTTGTGCATCCCTGCAAAAAGTTGCGGGCATTCAGATTTAGAATAGCGTCTGTTGATTGGTAAGCCATCTTGGACTGAAAATAGCAAGCAAAAATAGTTCCAGTTTAGAATCTAATGGTTAAATGGACAGCGGCAATGAATTACCAGGATGGAAATATTTTCTGTTCATTTTTGTTTTACAGGGGTCATGCAGCAAAAACAACCTCAAGTGCTGGTACATATTGTGACAGCAGATGGATGATTTAACATGAAACGGAAGACTTAAAAGATTAATGTAATGATGCAAAAGTGTTGAGAAACTGTAGCGTGGCCTTACCTAGCAGCCAGGGGGCGCAGGACTCCATGATGCCATCCTTAGCTGACTTGAGGATGGATTCTGGCAGAGGGATGGAATGCCTCACCATGGCTCCATACAGCCCATACTCTGCCATCACTGTGCTGCGACCCCAGCACTTCTCCCGCTTCCTCCACTTGGCCCTGCGGTTCTGAAACCACACCTGTGACAAGAGAAAAAGTCCTTAATTAGTAATGCTCTCCCACAATCCCACTTACCAAGAAGTCATCATAAACTCCACTCGGATGAAAGCACTTCAGTTTTTTATAGCTAGAAAATGTACACGTATATTTCATTCTACTTTTGAAATGTGAAAGGATGTGTTTATGCTGTCTTCAGCTGCAACACTGAAGAGGTTTTGGCTTGTTGATGACCACTATTTTTTTGGGGGGAAAATAGAATCAAAGGGATTTTTCAGAGGCTGACACTACTTTTTTTTTTTTGAACTATGCTTCAGAGTTATTAGAAACGTTTCGTAAAGCATTCCTGAAGCTTTGAAGATGACTCATCTGGATGTTCGGTTTGTGCAGAAACAACCTGTTTGATTCAATGCCCGAAGATAACAACTGTCCTGTTTTCAGTCCATTGATTTTTTTTTTCTCCTACAGGTGAAACAGATCTCTGCATCCTGCCATTGCCCATCTCCAGCTTCCTGTAGTGGCTTTTACAGATGGTTTGATTTCACTTAGCCACAGTCAACAGCTGCCTAAGACCCTGCAGACTTTGTGTCAGCTGAAAAATAGGCCAAATTGATTGTATGGCACAACACAGGATTGTTAAACACTCTACTTAGATACCTCTGATGGCTTTGTGAAAAGAGGAAAGAGCCAGAAATAAGATTCAAGTGGTGAGGAGACAGATATAAAATATTAAATCGCAAACTATTAAATCTTTTTTTTTTTTCAAAGATTAATTCTGATGATAAGCCTTATTTCATACGAGATACTCATTTATTTATTTATTTTTTCTAAGAAATTGCTTCTCTATGCCTCAAAAGAAGCCAGTGCATGAAAGCGGGAAGGAGGAGCGACCCAGGGGCACGCCGTGGCTGATTGAAAAATAAGTTAATTTCAAGCCCAATCGATGGTGGGCAGGCAGGCAAATATCACGGGAAATTAAACTACTAGGACTCGGGAGAGCAGCGCTATTGACCCGTGCTAATAAATTCAATGTAGTTATTTCATTTGAACTCCCTGCGTCTCTGCAGCAGAGCCAGCCTCCGAGCTCGTCTGATTTAACTAATTACACTCAATGATAAAATTGGGTGGTAATTTTATTTAGGAGAGAAGCGGGCCCCGAGCTTATTTATTTATTTCCTTTTATTATTTATTCGCGGCCATACTGTTGCAGCCTGTAATGAGAACGAGATTAAAAGGCACCCCGGCAGATGGATGGGTCCAGGTCACACTGCAATCTTCTTCCGCCTTGATAGCTTGATTAGGTCGTTAGTGGCTCCTTCTACGAGAACAAATTGTTTCACATCCAACTGCGCCTGATGAGAGATTATCTGTCCTGGCGAGTATGCTGGTGCAGAAGGAGGAGTGCAGTCTTTGTTCAGACAGGGGGAGGGATGGGGGCATCGCTGATCGATTTACTGGGGATCACTTTGGACCATCTCCCCTTCATCAGAGCGGTGTGAGAAGGAGCTGGCGGTCTGCACTCAGATGTTGCAGCAGGTGATTGGCACTGATGGGAAGGTGAAAGATGAGGAAGCTATCCTGCCATGCACTCGTGCATATTCATAAGGCAAAATATTAAAATATGCAATAGATTATAGCTATTATTTTAATCTATGAGAATTTTCATTTGCAGCTCAGTTAGCCTGAAACTTAACGATTTGCAGTGTGTTGGACTAAAAGTAAAAAATACAACCTTTAATTAAGACCAATAAGCTCTGTTGTTTGCAGGAGCCTTTTGATTGATTTAATTTCTTCCCTTTTTATGGGGCTGTCAGGCTCTCTCCTTCATATTTGTGAATTTTGTTTGATGTGGGGAACATCAAACAAAATGTTTCATTAGAAAATATATTCTTATCGGACGAATTTTAACAGGCAGCTATTTGTTTTAAATGTCACACCTTTAATAAAACGATTGGCTAATATTACATAATAAAACGTCCACAAGAAACAAAAAACAACAACAACAAAAATATATATTTTATTCACTTCTGAAATTCTGAGGCTTCAGTGCAGCCCATTTAATAACGCTAACGAGACGCAATACATGTCGATGGGGGGATTTGCAAGGCGTCAAAAACTCATCATGGCGTCCAAGCCTTTTTTTTATTACGAAGGATTATTATAATAGCTCTTACCTGTATCCTGTCTTCAGGTAACTCTGTTTTCATGGCCAACATCTCTCGGGCATAAACATCTGGGTAGTGTGCTTCGTTAAAGGCCTTCTCTAGCTCCTCCAGCTGATGTGAGGTGAATATGGTCCTGTGTGGGCAAAATCACTGTCAATATTAGGATGACTTTTACCACAAAAAAGGAATATGCCATGAAATTTAAACGAAGAAAAATCCTAAACTACCCTACAAGATAAAGAAAATATGTGTACAATTACATACATATATAGGCCTACGTATATAAATATATATAAATGCAAGTGAACAATGCATTTGAGTAATTTTTGTACGAAAACTTTATTGGTTTATTGGTTTATTACGTTTATTAAAATAAAAAAACTAAACAAAACAAAATCAGAAAGAAATCTAACTTTCAATGTTATACTGAAGTTTTTATGTAGTTTGGTGATGGTAATGATGCAAGAAATATGATCTTATGATGTTACGAAATGTCGTCAGGGGCTAATTGGGATGTTTAAAATTAAATCCAGTCACACAATAATAAAGCCAATTGCATTTTTTAATAAACATAAATAAAGCCTAATTGAAAATAAACGGAATGAGTATCACTTTTGTTTGCATCAGATTTGTGTTTTCTGAATTCGTATTTGCCTAAAAGCCAGAAATCAGCACTAACCGGTGACGTCTTTTCTTGCGTTTCTTGCTCTGACTTACTGATGACTTTGAGAGTTTTCGCTCATTTGAAGATAAATCCTCGGAGTCTGCATCATAACAGAGAAAGGAGTTAAGTTAATGACAGCTGGGAGAGCATGAGGCAGTTTAATGCTGAATTTGACACTCACCAAGCAGCCATTCGATTTCCATTCAATAATAATAATAATAATAATAATAATAATAAATTATAATAGCCTAATAATAATTAAATTAATACAAATTATCCAATTGCTTCCCTCACACACACACACACATTCTGTTGCAGTTATTTGCAGGCTTATTATATCCTACATCAGATCACCTGAGCTGGCAGACTGGCTGGTGTCCAGCGGCCCTAGGGACCTGCTGTGGGGCTGCAGGTGAACATCCTGTCTGTCCGACAGCACCGTCTCCAAAAATGCCGGTTGGCTGTAAAATGACGGAATTCCACCAGGCCGGATTAATCCCATCCCGACACCCACAGCTGCGGGCCCCAGTACGGACCTGGCGGCAATGAGGTGGGCTCCGGCCGGCAGTGAGCTTAGCGGGCTCTTTGGGGTTGTCGACGGTTCTTTATTGAGCCCCAGTATCTCCTGTATGCCGAATCCGGTGCACCTTGGCGGTGGATGGGTGGCGCTGCTCTTCGGCTGGTGGTTGTTAGTCCCTCCATTTGCACCCAGTGAGGTTTTCTCCGACAGATTTAAACTCTCCGACAGCACGGCGCCTTGTTTCCCTGTCATGGTGTCTTCGGTGCTCTTTGAAAGGCCTGTTTCTTTTATAACATTTTACAGGAGGGTCCTCGTTGCATGATCCTCTGTGTAACACAGTCCTTCAGAAAATGGTCCTTTTATCCAACAGGTCCATCCCAACAAGAGGCAGCACCCAGCAGCCAATCAGCTGCAAGGATTCAGGATTCCAGTGGATCATGGATGCATTATACGCCCTCTCCAAATATTTGCATATTCCAGAGGACTGTGTGGATGAACGAGAACGCGATTTAATGTGTAAGTGAAAGAAATGAACAAAATTATAATTTTATGGCTGCCATCTGAGGCCGAAAGGACAAAGGGCTTAAAATAAAAATAAGAAAAGAAGGATTAATCTAGCATTAATTATCAAGTAAAAAGAAACATTGAATCTACATTAATCCTAAAAAATTGTAAATAAACGATTAGAAAAACTTATGGAAAAATAAGATCTTTAGTGGCAGGTGAAATTAAACCTGTTTCACACCTCTCAAAGGATATCTTTGAAATGCTGCATGTTTTTAGAAAATTTCGAAAACCTAAATCTCTCTAAATAAATCTACAAGTATTGCCTTTCACTGAATGGTTTAGACACACATATACAAACATGGAAGCAGCTATGATCTCTTTGCCCAACCACCGGCTCACACGAAAGGATAATTGATCTCCAGATGCTCAGAGAAAGTCATCAAATCAAAGGCCCTCCCAAAAACGACAGCTGGGCGAGATGGACCCAGTCTGCGCTGCGCAGACCTGCACTGCGCTAATCCCATAGCAGCAGCCCAGACCACATACAGAAGACTAAATAATAATAATAATAATAATAATAATAAATATAATAATAATAATAATAATAATTATAATAAATATAATAATAATAATATCTTTTGGGGGTCTGTCCCCTAAACATTTTAATGTGTAGGGGACAAAGAACAAAATAATCCAATACAGCTAATTAAATAGGTTTTTTAATTTTATTTACCCTATTAATTTTACACGGTTTGCTTTGTTTTTTTTTAAAAGTTAATAAGCTAACTCCCAGAGTGGTGTTCCTTTCTTCACTGACTGCTCCAATAAACTAATGCATTGCCTGCAGATTAGTTTGGACACCACAACAAAGTAGCCTAAACACTGGGCACATGTGTGCGGTATATAAAGCTGTGCAGGCGTCATTCAGTAATGCGGGAATAATGAAATGAGGTAATGAATGAAATTCTCCAGTAAACAAACATATCCGCATCATCCATGTGCAGCTGTACAACCACAAAGGAGTCAGACAGAAGCCTCCTGGCCCGCCTTACAAAGTCATATTTCATATCAGTGTGAAATGAGCTGCAGATTAATAAGTAAAATATTGCTGCTGCAATTAGTGTTTGGCCAGTTGAAAGTAATTAGGGCCTATTTAGTGGAAATTCTGTTAATGAAGAAATCAATGTTATTAGGATATGCTAATGACAGATCAGCCTGCTGGGATCGAGTCATTTATTAACATGGATGGGTGTGAATCTGAATGACCCATCAATTACAGGGAAGTTCTTGAGCCCTCTCACTCCATCATCACTCCTGTTGCAATCTATACTGCTATTTTGTTTGCTTTGTTTGTTGATAGGAAACAGTTGTTTCCCTGTTAGTTTTTCCCCCTTTTAAATTCGGTTATCCATGTGAAAATGCATGCTGATTTACATGCATAAGAGTTGGCCTAATAAGGCTCTATAGATTAAGGGAAGATTTAGTTCAGTCATTCGTGTAGATTGGGTTGCACATCAAAGATCTGCCAGATCTGACGGACGGTTGCAGATTTAAAAAAAATTTACAGCTGTTGGATATTTTTTGTTTATTTGCCACGTTACCACCACTTCACCAAATCTGTATATTTTCCACGTGCTGTCTTATCCTTTCTGTTCTGGTGTGTTAAGGCTAAACGTAAACGGGCCGGGAAAGTGTTCTAACCATTACAAAAAAACAAAAACGAATCCAACAGCAGTTGTCTGCAGGACGTCAAAAAGTGATGAGCTGCGAGATAAAACCGCCCACTTCAATGCATACTGTATCAAGTATCATATTGTGCTGATGTATGTAGCAAAGCTTGAGAATCATGGACTTTATATTTAAATGAAGGTCACACTGATGAGCTTCGCCGGATTAAACTCATCCAGCATCCCCTGCAAAACACTCTGCATATCATTTCACAATAACTTCTGAAATGGATTATTTAAAATAGAAGTTTTGCAAGTGCTGAAGGCAAACATGGAAAGCTACTTTTCTGCTTGGGGGAAAAAAATCCATGTAGAGGTCTATTGCAATGGGCTACGGTGTGAGTGCTGAATAAAGCTCCTTGGTGTTGAGGCAACTTGATGACAGCACACATGTAGTGCCGAGTCAGGAGAAAAACTAAAGCACAGCCTGAGTCTCTGCCTCCCCAAAGCACTCGCAGGGCGTGATGCGGGCCTCCCTCTTCTTCCTCAGTGAGTCAGAGAGAGAGCGAGAGAGAGAGAGAGAGAGAGAGAGAGAGAGACAGACAGACAGAGAGAGAGACAGACAGACAGAGAGACAGAGAGACAGAGAGAGTTTGCAAGCCCCGCATCTTTCTCATGGCTCCTCCACAATGGCATGTTTGGTAGCTGCCCGTCGGCATTGCTTAATTAGGCGAGGAGTTGATTAATTTGCACTAATTGACAGCTAATTTAAGGGCTCGGGGCACATTGGATTGACGTTTGTCGGGGCACAGAGGCTATGTGAGGTCAGGGCAACGCACAGCGGATGGATGGGCTTTTGGTTTCTCTCCATATGGATGACCAGGGCTGCAGGGGCCGACTCGCTTCTTGAAGAGGCGCCATACGGCTGGAGGGAGGCTGCGGGTGACAGGCAGCCACCAGTGCGTGCACCATATTGAGGATGTCAGAGAGCAGACTGATCAATGTTCATCAGTCAGCATCAACAAGTGTCCACATGCAACCGGCTTCCTGTGGCAGTATCTTTCAGCTTACCTTTTTTAATTTGAGAAAACTGATATAGCCTAAGTCATTCACCTGCAGCCATAAGGCCTTAAGTTTGTGCCATTTTTTTAAGAAGTTAGGGTTAACAAATTACACAAAATACAGGCCTAAATCAAATGTAGTTCCTTTTCATCTCGTAAGTTTTACAGGCATTAACACATTGGATTTATAACGTAGCCAACTATGGTTGGATTATATATTTTAAAGAAGCATTATATACTTATTAAAATCTTTTTTTGTTTGTTATCTGAACAAAAACTGTGTTGCCAGTTTAACGCAGTTTTCTAATTTTATGATTCAGAAAACAGGCAGTTTACATTTTCTTAGTGCGTTATAGACATTAAACCTGCCTGAAGCATATCAAAATTGGTGCCATCGGCTAGCCTACTGGTGGTAAACTATCTTGAAATTATTTAATTAAATAGAACAGGAATTTGTTAATTTCGAAGTGTTATTGTCAAAGCTGTGTTTTTTTTTTTTTTTTTTTATAGACGCAAGTTAAGATCTGGATCCATACAGCGAACAAACATAGGCAGTGAACATAGCCTGTCATTTATGAATGGGATTGAAGTGCACCAACATATGGCCTCAGTGGTGCATTCAGGGTAACCCAAATTTACCCGCTTCCATAGAGGAAGCCAATTTTTTTTCCGCAGGGTGAGCCAGGGTCCGACAGGAGGCAGGGGGTGAAGCCACCGAGGCAATGGCGGCCTCTGTCCGTGTGAATCGGAAAGACGCTTAGGGGCTTATTAGCGGCCCGGGGAGAGTGTAACTTGTTGGGAGTGAGCGGCCAGAGCCCCAGCGACATCTCCAGCCGAGAACAGTCCAAGGCATTGTCTTACCTAATTATAGCGGATGGACTTCTTTTTGTTTCCCATTCGGCATGCCTGTCTGATTCTCTTTTTGCCTCGCCACTAACTCCGACAACACCGGAGTGTGCTAATTAGAAAAGAAATGGTCCTCGTAATTATGTCAACTCTTATTAACGGCGATGACAATGAGCAATATTATTTTTACGCAATGTTTTGTGTAGGGGACCCTGCTTCCAATGCTCATTAAACAGAAAACATGCCCCGGTAGTCGGGAAAGCACTCTCATGTCGGGGCCCCTTAAATGTCCACAGCGGAGAGGTGCTGCTCTTTGAGGAACGGTGCAGGCATGAAGTTATTGCCCTAATTAAAACTGAACAGTTTCTTATAAAGCTTGGCATCGAAAAAGTTTGCTGCTTTGGTAAACTGATCACTTTAAAGAAACTTTAGATAGCCACCGTTTTTTGTTTTAAAACTTTATTATACAATTTCAAGAACTGAAAAAAGAAAATCATGTTTAAAATATTAAAAATAAATAGGGAACATTTAATCAAGATAATCTAGCTATGAGCCACAGAAGGATTCAGTGGAAAATACTAAGTACACATGACAGCAAAGGCATCCAGGATAACAGGTGCACTGAGTCTTATAAGGAACTCAGAGTGGGAGAGATTCTGCTCCAATTGTTATAATTTGAAAGTACAGTCTTTGAACTTTGCAGTGAAGTTATGAACATGTTAATGAACACAGACCAGAATCCCCTTGAAATCCAAAAGTCCTGATGCTTGAAAAAGACCATTTAGTCACTTCTTGGGTCTTTCCAAGATGTTCAGGAACTTCCCTCTGGTCATTTCTCTGGCTGAACAACAAGAGCACATGAAATCACACATTAAGCATTAACTATATTACAGCTTGGAAAAATACCTAAAAACTAGTTTACAGATGTTCACACATCTGCCTGCAGCTCCAGTCCCTTCAGACTGCTGGTTAGCATGCAAAGCATGTAATTAATATCTCCATTATACCACACATGAAGGAAATTTATTCAAACATGTTCATTCGCCGCATGGAGGAGAAAAATGACCAGTTTTATGAATGCATGATGATGTCTCAGTTTAGCAAGCAACAATACTCATGCAGGTAACCAAGATGGAAAAGACAAGAGTGAACAAAGCAAGCAAAAAGTCTCTTGATGTCATTGTTGACAAATAGGAGACAAGGGAAGAAATAGCTATACACCAGCCTACACATTTATCATGAGGGGTTATGACAGGCTCAAATGCAAATAAAATAATGAAAAAACAAAACAAAACATATGGATAGAAAACATGGGAAGAGACACACTGTCCGATGTTGCATGGACTGATAATGAATTAACACTTTTGCTTTTACTTCAAAACTAACTTTGGATTTAAATATTTGTGAAAAACCATTTGGATAACAAAGGCAGAGGTCAATGAAGAAAGACTTAGCGTGACTGAATTTTAAAAGAAACTTTTAAGATTCAGTGTGAGAAAAAAAAGTGAGATTACAGTGACTGCTGGGATCTGGCGGGTACAACCGATGAAACCGACTGTCATCAGTGTATAAAGACGGGATTGTACAATATGGTCTTAAATTAGCTGGGCAAGAGCTGGTTAATGAAGCCTATAAGGGGGAAGGACTGAGCCCTGGGGTGAACCACAAGTCAGCTGAGCTGTTGAGGGGGTAAAATTGTTCAGTGACTGAAAAGGTTCTGTTAGAGAGAAATTAACATGATAAACTAAGAATCAAATGCCAGATCCAACCCAGGACTCTAACCCCTCTAACTTAAAGGAATACTCCGCCCTTCGAATGATGTGCCTTCATTTTGTACTCACCGTCATGCTGATTAACACTCTGGAACACTTTCTTGATGTTCATCATGTAGCCGGAGATATCGGGAGTTTTTCGTTTTGAGAAAATGCCCATAAAATGATGTTGAACGGGGTCCGGTCAAAAAAGTCCACAAAAACTTGGCAATATTCCTCCATACTGCTCGTCCAATGTAATCCAAGGGTTATCAGTGGGCAACGTTCATAGTTTACTCGGAACGACTTCATTTAGTATATATTTTTTAGCATAAACCGTAGCATGTTTTAGTTCCTGGATGACGTAACCAAAGTATGGTGGCCAC
>JAVQJG010046372.1:0-11730 GCA_036024015.1 Craterocephalus amniculus
GTAGGGGGCGGTTTGGGATTGGGCCTATCTCAGCTGGTTTTAAAACGCGACAATTAGCTCACTGTGGTCCAACGACTTCCACAGACACAAGATCTCAATCTATCAGAGCATCATTGCAATGTGGTGAAACAGGATGAAATCTGCAGCAGTGATGCCATCATGTCAGTATGGGGCAAAATCTGATGAGGAATGTCTCCAACACCTTCCTGAATCTATGCCGACAAAAACAGAGGCAGTTCTGAATAAAGATGAAGGTCCAATCGACAGTACTTTGGAAATTCACATGGAAATCTACTTATTCGCAGAAATGAAAAGAATATGGATGGAAAACAATAAGATACTTTATCACGCCATGCAAAACAACACATTATGACGGGACTCCTCCTTTATGTGGAAGAAAATGTGGAGATCAACGTTTAAATCATTTCTATTTTCTATGGGACTGCCCGCTCCTCAGATCAAATAATTTTCCTTTTGATATGAAAACTGTCTATTTTGGTTGTCTACCTGGGGAATCGAGGAAGAAAGCTAAATATTTAATAAGTATTCTACTGATCGCAAGAAAAAAATCTGTTGTAAAAAAAATGGTAGTCATAGGATGTTCCTACTATACCAGAATGGTGGGTTATAATTATGGACATACATAAGATGGAAAAAAAATGACAGCATTTTTAAATCAGAAGCAAGACGGGGTTTGTAGCATGGAGGAAAAGTGGGTCAAGTACTTTCAAAATAAAAAGCTCAATTTAATCTTAAGCTCAATTTAAATAGGACAATAGTAAAATGCTTTAGTCTCTCCCCTTTTCACAATGTTCTTTTGTGTAGACTGTTTTTGTTTTGTTTTGTTTTTCATTAATGGGGAAATGTTTTATCAAATGTCATTAATGTTGATTTGCACATGTTTGCACACATTAATTGCACCCATCAACAAAGATTGAAAACTTATAAAGAATTTAAAAAATAAATAAATAAAATGGAGGTACAACCTAGTACGAAGAAAAGGGGCATAAAGTGTCCGGTGAGTGTTTACACTGTATAAAATACTAAAAACTGGTATCATAAGAACACATTAAATGCAGACTTGTTTTACATACCCATGCTGCCTCCTAGTGGTACAGTTTGCATGTTAGTCGTTTTAAAGTCAGGGAGACACTTCAAACCAGTAAAAATAGACAAGTACCATTATCTGCATCTTTTCATTTATTTTCCATAAGAATCCAGCACCGTAGAAAAAGCGTCCATCCATTAAAAAAAACACACTAGGAAAAAACAGAAACATACAAAACATGACAAACATTGTTAGTGACAGATAAGAAGTAGTCCCATTAAACCTGAGAGCTCAGGTGTGGAGATGACGCCTGTTAAAGTGCACGGAGTGGAAAGCCTTTGTTTTATGTCAGTTTTAGAAAAAACTAAACACAATCATAAGATTTTAATAAGAGAAATCTGGATTTCTATTGTACCAGAAATAAAATAACAAACAGTCCAACTGTCCTGTTTTAGTTAAATAAAAACAAACAATAATCCAATATAATATGCAGCTAAAGCAGAATAACATTTACCCTGAAACGCCCACAAAGTTAAAAAAAAGTGACAGCCAGAAACAAGAACATCGTATCTTACAGGAAACCTGCTGGTTAGTTGTAGCAGCTTTGTAACACAGAAGAAACATTTTAACAGGAGCAAAATCTTTAGAAACTCCTGATAAATATTACAAAAAAAAAGTACAGCCAAAGACCTTTACATATAGAGCTGCTCCTCCCAAAACTGGGTCCCACAAGTGTCATCATATCAGCGTAAAGTCATTTTTAATTGCTCCCATTACTCAATAAAATGTACAGAGGACCAACAGTACTAAAAAAGTTGTTTTGGTTTAATTTGTTCATATAAGAGACTTCAGCTGGTGGTCAGAGTCATTAATGACCGAAAACAGCCGCCATCCTCCTCTGGATAATCAGAAATGGACATTTCTTTTAGTTCCTCTAGCGGAGGCACCGAAATATCACGTATGTCTGCACGGTATTGTCTGAGACGGACCGACCATAAAAACAGCACAAACACGGCAGCGAGTGGATGTTGTTCTCCAGGAAAGCTGAAGCATGTCACATGTTCCACTTTAAGCCGAACTGGTTTTGTAGGGGAATTAGCTTTTGAGGTGTTTTTTTTCCCGGCAGCAACCCAAACATCTGTCTGATGCAAACCTGAGGACAAAACCCCAGTCAGCTCATCATATGCTGTCGTCCTGGCAACAAAGAGGTGGAGTCAGCGGATGTCGTGGCTGAGGATTTGCCTGAAAACTAGATGTCCAGCCCGTCTGCCCACATCGTCTCGGAGCGCGGGCGGGAGCCTCCCTGACTGTGCCTGTGCTCTCGCTCACTTCCTCTCCTCTGACTCTCTCTCTGCTCCTTCCTCTTCGCCCGACCCTCCTCATCATCACCTCCTGCCCTCTCAAACTGCCTCCTAGCACTCTCCACCCTGCTGCCTCGTTTCTGCTCGTGTCCTCCCCTGTAGTGACCCTTGACCTCCTCATTGGCCGCCTCTCTTTCCGAACGCTCCCTCCTCGGCCGGCCCTCCTCCTGACTCCGATGCGACTCTTTCCTCCCGCTTACGTTTCCGCCATCCTCTCTCTCCGTCTCCTTGTGTCCTTTCTTCTCCTCTCTACTCTTCGCCATCTCTCCTCTCCAGTCTTTCACTCCTCTTTCCTCCTCTCCTCCTCTCATCCAACTCTCCTTCTTGCTGCTCTCTCTGTCTTTACGGCGGCTTCCTCTCTCTTCGTCTCTCTCTCTTGTTTCGTCTTTGTGGCTCCTGCTACTGTGCCTCCTCGTACTCCTTCCTCCTGCCTCCTCCTCTTGTTTCCTCTCAGACTTCATCCCTCCCTCATCCTCCCTGCTGCTGCTTTTTCTTCCACTTTCCCTCTGGGTTTTGTGGGTTTTTAAGCTCCTACCATCTTGTTTTGAATCTCCTGATCTGCTCTGTGGTTCCTCTGGCTCTTTTTCACTCTTCTTTCGATCCTTTTCCTTCCTGTCTGAGCTCTTATTTGTTAAAGTATCTTCTTTAGTTTTGTCTTTCTTACTCTCAGGTTTCTTTTCTTTCCCAGCGGTTCTTCGGTTCTCGGTTTCTTTGTTTTCTTTGCTTCCTTTCTGCGACTGTTCCTCTAAAACTTCTTTGACAGCTTTGATGCTGCTTTCTTTGATTTCTTTGCTCTCCTCATCGGGAATCTTCTCGTTTTCCTCCATGCCCAATTCCTTTGCTTTAGTTTCCATCTTCTCTTCTTTGCCCTTCTTTTCCTCCTGCTCTCCCTTTTCCTTCATGCTCTTCTCCTCCTTTTTCTCCTTCTTAAGTTTAAAAATTCCCTTCTCTGACTCTTTACTCTTCTTCGGCTCTGCCTCGTCCTTCTTGTCCAGTTTCTCCTCTATGATGTCCAGCTCCTGCTCCAGCTCAGCCAGCTTCTTCGGGTCCGACTCAAAGTCATCCTCAACCTCCACTTCCACCTCCTCGATCTCCTCAAACTCCTCCACTTCGATGCCGTCCATGGTCTTCTGCAGCTGTGTCTTCACCTTGTTCAGCTCCAGAAGCCCGTCTTGAAGGTCTTTACAAACCTCTCTGATCTTTCCGGCGAATTTGGTCTTGGCACCCTTAAGGAGTTTGTGCGAGTCTTTTGCGAGGAAGAAAACGTCCAAAGCTAAGAAGAGGGCGGACATGACGCCTGTGGTGACGCTGATGGCCTGGGCGGCTTTGGCGGCTCCGCCTGCGGCGCCTAAAACCTGCACGGTGCTGATCAGCTTGTCGGTGTTGATCATTAGGGCTTTGCCGGCGCGGCCTCCCTCTTTCATCACGTGTTTAATGTTGTGGTTCAGAGCCTTTTTGGCAGCGCTTTGGGAGTATTTCTCAAAATCCCACTCCTGTAGGGTATCCATTCCTTCCTACAACCAGCAGAGACAAAAATAGAGGCTCAGATTTCTCCCAGATATTTCTCTCATGAAGACTATATTTATCTAAGCGTTTTACTAAATACACTATTTCCTGTCTTTCTTCACAGGCGTAGCATTAGTTTGTTTCCTGGGTATGACTAAAGACTGTGAAATCACTACAATTAAGTTGTCAACTATTTTAAAAGCAGTTCAAAACTTTGTTTTTGGACTTTTTTTGTTTTTGTTTCTTTTCTGCAGCTTACATGCAGTTTACCATTACAAAAGCATGTCAAATTTGATTGGTGTGTAAGTAAAATGTTATTCTAAGTGTGTTTGGCAATAAAATAAAATCTTTGTTTAAAAGAGTGATTCATTTTAGAACTGATGTACATTTTCTAACAATAAATCAATAACGAATAAATGGGAAATTAACTTTGCCCCCTTTTTGATGCTAGTGGCTGAGACAGATTTAGCCTCTGCTGTAGATTTGCCCACCTGCACAAACTCCAAACACTCTCTGATGTCCTTGATCTCCTCCTGGTAGCCCTGGATCATCTTCTCCACCTTCTTGCGGTCCATGTTGGAGTGAACCGTGTCTGTGATGTTAGCCGTCGCTGACGTGATGCTTCCGGCCGTCGCCACGCTGATTCCCACAGCCGTGACGATAATCGAAGCTCCAAAAGTGAACGGAGCCAGGATGAGCCCAGTGATCGTGGTCACGCTGCCAGCGACGCTGGCCACGCCTCCCCCCACAGCGGCCGACACCGTCTTCTTGTGGAACTGATCTGCAGCGTCAGCCACCCCCAAAAGCTCCAGGATGCGGCACTGCAAGGATCCCCCCCGCTGGTTGAAAAGATGCACAAAGAGACGGGCCGCCATGTAGACTCGATCGGCCACCTGCTCCATCGCCCTGGACAGACCGACATGATGTGACCACAGCAGAAATTTTATTCTAACCATCAAAACCTGGAGCTGAGAAATACTCAATTGGATGAAAATTAAACGGTACCCCCATAAATAACCCCTGAATTATAAACCATTTCTTTAGAGACTTGATTTAATTAACTTTATATACATTTCCTGATCCTCCTCTTGAAAGTCTGAGGCCTCGTTCCACTCGGTCCAACCTGGAAACCAGCGACAAAAATAATACAATCAGTGAGAGAACCCATAAAACTACTAAATTGATTGTTACTCTATAAATGTTCATACCAACCTTTCACATTGTTCCACCACGCCATCAGCTCATCACTCTCCTGAAAAAAAGGAATTCTGATAATGAAAAAACTAAATAGAAACAAACTGTATGCATAGAGACACAAAAACAGACCTGATTAGTTTCAGCAGGGTTTTCTTCGGTCGGATAGGTTGCCTTCTCCACCGGCTGGACCTCCACTGTGCTCTCCTGGATGAAAAAAAACAAAACTAATGTAACTCCAGTTCCTTAACATGGTCATAGTATTTCATATTTTATGTGTTTTTTTAATGTACAACAGCAACATATGCACAGTAACTTTAAAATCAGGGACTACTGACATAGCTGATATTTAGTGGTGTCGCAAGAGATTTTGTGTTGTTCATAGCTACATCATTTTTAACAAAACAATACATAATTTTAAAAAAAAAAGAAACAGCTGAAGAAATCTTTTAAGTAAGTCAAACTGAAGATTCAGGTCTGAGGAGGTAAAAGAAAAAATGAAATATGGAGAAGAAATTAAACAAAGCTTCAATATAAACCTGTTCTGGATTCATGTCCTGCAGCTCAAGATTTTCCTCAATGATATGCATCTTTTCTGAGCTCTGAGGGGGAAAAGCACATAATTACTGAGATTCATGTAGCTACATCATCAATAAAGTTTGCAAAGTTTTGTCAAACTATATATACGATAGAAAAATTCATTTGTGTTATTTGAGAGAATCTTTACTTTATTTGCATCTGGTTATTTGTAAAAAAACAGCTTACTCGTCTTTTCTTCTTTATTGTCCTCCTCCGTCTCAGCCCGCCTCCCTCCGGCCCCTCCGGCCCCTCACTGTCCTGCAACACATGATGGAAATAATTAAACAGCTGCAGGGAAACATGCGAACATCATTTTAAAGTTTTTCCAAGGAAAGTATTGATCCTCAATACAGCAGATGCTGCCATCATGTGATAACATAACAACAATAATATAAAAGCTACTGAGTGTATAACAAAGTCCACAAGATTGAGATCACATTTTAAATCTGTCATTTCTTCATTTGAGCTTCGAAGCAAGACTAAATTCTCGGTCGATTCAAGAAGACATATTTAATATTTTTCATAAAGGTGGCTGCAGAGAGACAAAAATGGAAATGGATGCAAATTCACAGTAAAAGTAGTGATATGAATATTGAGCTCTGGAGTAAAACACTTTCAGAAATTAACCCGGTCCTGATAAAATATTTGTACAACTCGATTCCTTAGACACCGTTGGTCAGGTCAGATTTGATGGCTGTTGTAAAGCAAGAAAATACTTGCATATTTTGAACTTAATCTACATTTTTCTGTGTTTAATTGTGAAGTCAATACCAATATCTTTACCTGTGGTCTCAAGACTCACACAGTATTTAGGCTGTTTGACACCATTAAATGCTTCTTTAATGGATCTTTAATTCATTTACATCAAAACCCATCATCAGCTTCTCCGTTTCTTCCCTTTCTGTTTCAACTATGACCTGTTACTGCACATTTAGTTACATCTGACTTTACTCGATTACAGAAACAAACCTGCTGATCTGAAGTTTTGGGCGTCCGCCTGAACATCCCAGAGAACCCAACTTTTTTCTCCTGTTAATAAACGAGAGAAAGAGACAATGAAGAATTTGTTTTGATTTTTTAAAGACACAGAAATATTTCAAGATGCGAAAACTAAAGTGTAAAATGAATTCCATATGAATCACCTTAGCGGTGCTTGTGGCCTCATTAAGATTTTCTGTACTGACTGACGTTTCACCCTGCGGATCACCATCCTTTAAAAAAATATATAAAAACCCCAAACGGTCATTATCATTCATCTGCGGCATAAAAATGCAGATGTTAACACCTGAACATTTACAAACATCAGCACTTAACATGTACAACAGTTAGAGATATTTATCCTCATCATTGACAATAAAACAGACAATTTACCTCTTTATTAAATAACTACATTTTAAATTGAAATCAATAACCAAATTATGCATCATCTCATAAATGATTATGGTGGAAAAGTATTTCTGTCTCCTTTCTACATTATACTGTAGTGTTTTAATACTTCAGAATTTGTGTATTTGCAAAGTTATTTTAGAAAATATTAAGTATTTGTTGGCAGAACAACATCTTAATGAGTTTTATAATCAGTTCTTACCATCCCAACTTCTGAGAGGCTCTCACAGCTGGCTGAGAGCAAGTCGCTGAGGGGATCCTGGGAAAGAAAACCACAGTAAATGACCCACTTCCATTTGTTTTCACTATGTGGTTTTTTATCTGTTTCTCAAGTCATTCAGTCATTTATAAAAAAAAGATGCATCTGAGGTTTGTTTTTAGTGCAGTTTGTCAGCAGTAAATAAAAAGTAGAACTGGATAACTTTTATAAAAAATTCAGCTGGTGATGGATTTTTTTTACTTTTGTTTCTTCCATCTAAACAAAGAAATAATAAAATAAAATAAAATAAATATATTTTTTGGACACCTGAGTAGCAATGGCGCGTGGAGCTGGTTTGGGCGACTTTTTAAAGATGCCTGCGAATCCACCTGTTTTCTCCTGTAACAACAAATCAATGATTAAAAGTCAGTAAATGGAGACAAAAAGCAGAGGATAGACAAGAACTGCTGGATTTACCTTTGTTGCATTTGCCTCCAAAAGGTTTTCACAACTAGAGGACAACTTCTGGTCATCGGCTTCTATGTTTGATTCCTGAGCACAAACGAGAACAGAAAATAAAAACAGATGAAATGTGAACAAAATATTACTGAAAACATGTGACGTGATGTTAATCTTTGTTCAGGTCATTGACTGGTTTTGGGGTTTTCTTGAATATGCCGCTGAAAATGTCTTTGTCCTTAAATCAGAAAACAAATACATAAACAATTTTCTTAATCACATTATTTTTATAATAAATGTTTGTTAAAAGTCTTTGTTTTTTCTGAAAAAAAACTTAGAAACAAGAATGATAAAGAAATCCACATATGTAAAATGAAAGAGCTTTAAAAAAGGAAAAAAAAATCAAACAGAAAAGCAAAACATGTAAAAAGTACATGATTAATAAAGAGACAATTTAATTAATACAATCAGCTAAAGTATGAAAGTCAAAATCTCATCATGTTACTGACTTCAGGTTAAACCAGATGACAGAGACAACCTGACAAAACACAAGAAATAGACTCTTTGCATTGTTTCATTAGATTAAACAACTGGGATCTGTATTGTGAAAATTTACGTTTTTGTCCTTGGTACAACACACAGCTGGAACATTTATGTTACATTTACGTTGAAAAGTGTCTTGTGAAGCTGAATAAGTCATAAGCTGAATAAGTCATCAGGGATGTCAAACTCTGGTCCTCGAGGGCCGCTGTCCTGCAGGTTTTAGTTGTTTTAACCCTCAAACAACAGATTCAAAACCAACTTGTCAAGTTCCTCACAAAGACCCATTCATGTCAGTCGGTTGTGTTGAAGCAGGAAAACATCTAAAACATGCAGGACAGCTGCCATCGAGGGCTGAAGTTTGGCATCCATGATGAGATCGTCTGGGACTGACGAAGATCTCACTAAAAGTCATTATGTCCCGTCTTCCGCAGACAAGTGAGAAGATCAGGGAATAGAGATGCGCGGATTGTGGTTGCACCCATGGAGCCCGAGGATAACAGCGAAACGGGCGAATGATATGTCGAAAATTTAAGATTTTAATTACATTCCGGCGGGTTGCGGTTGAAGCACTCAAGAAAAAAAAGCTGATTTAAATACATCTATAATCTATTCTGCGGATGGCGGGCGGGTGCGGTTTTGAAAATTGGTTAAAAAAAAATTGCTTGTGCGGGTGGATAGAGATTTTAAGAAGTGGTTGCGGATGAAAAAATAAGTCATCCGCTCATCTCTATTATGGAAGTCTATGAGATGAAAGTGAGGACTGAAGGCAAGAGGCTCCTCAAACTTGGAGAAAATATACATACTGTAGAGGCAATATAACTGGTTTGGAAACCATCCTGCATACACACAGTTACTGGTCACTGTAAGGTCAAAGGCTTCTTTTGAACTATGCAGTATTTCCATGGACAGCGGCCCACAGTGTAACACAGGATCAGAGCATGCTGACAGAAACAGAAACTGACCTCATCTAACAAGTTTTCAAAGCTCGGAGATCTTTTGAATATCCCAGCCAGGCCTCCTTTTTTCTCCTGAAACACATGAAACCACACACACACACCTTCTGAATTACACGTATATTACATATATTTGTGTATTATATATCACACATATATTATGATATATTCATATACTACCTTTTCACATATTCTACACAACATAATAACCAACTAAAACACCCGGAGCAATCAACTAGATCTGTAATGCTACCCTTACAGTTTCAAACCTGCACAGTACATATTTGTGTTTTCACAAACTTAGAAATATTTAACATGGGGACTACACTGGTTACAGATACTTTGCTAATAAAGCTGATTCTAAAACATTACACCGTCTGTAAACCTTTAAATATCTTAGCAAACACTTCTAATTTAATCTTTTTTTACAGAAGTTCACCAGCATAGTCATCTCAGTTTGTGTGAACTTCTTTCACTTCATGTTCACATAACAAATGGAGAAGTGGTTTTACAGGAAATATTCCCAACAGAGCACTTTGCTCTCAGACTGCTGGTTTTAGCCATCGGGGCCCTCTCTTATGGAACCAGCTCCCAGTTTGGGTTTTAGGAGACAGACACCCTTCATCCTTTAAGATCAGGCTGAAATCGTCCCTCTATGGTAAATCATACAGTTTTTTATGCTTTATGCTGCCTCAGGCTTGGACAGCTGAGGGACGTCCCATGATGCACTTCCTTCCTTTTTCAGATCTCTGTTCTTCATTCCCCTTGTAAACGTTTGACAGTTTAATTAACTTGCATTGTCTTCTTCTCTCAGAAGCCCTCTGGCTAAAAGTCGCAGCACTTATTCATCCCCCCTTTCCTGTTCTCTCCAACCCCGACTGGTCGAGGCAGATGCCCCCCTCAAGAGGTTTTCCCCTTCTGTTAAAAGGAAGTTTTTTCCTTTTACCGTTGCTTGACGGTCATCAAAGAGTTTAAATAGAGTTTATCCGCGATGACTTTGCTGTGATCTGGCACTTTATAAATAAAGCTGAATTGAACCGAAATACCTTCTGGTTGGTGGCGTCGGTCAGGTTCTCACTGCTGCCAGATAACTGATTTTCAGCTTTCATCTCAGACTCCTGCATTCAGATGAAGTAGACGTAAACATAAATGAAAGTTTGCTCCACAACAGGGAACATCCTTAAAAACTGATGCAGCTAACGTATCATCTCTGCTGTGGCGCCCTCTGCTGGCTCCTGCAGCTTTTTAAACATGTTGCTAAATCTGTTTTTCTCCTACATGAAAAAAAAAACTGGTGTTAGTTGATGTTAATGCTGAAGACGTGCGTCTGCATCATCACACTGACCTTGCTGCTGTTATTCTCAGACAGGTCTTCATTGCTGGCTGCCAGCTCTCTCCCACCTTCTCTTTCCTGGAATAGAAAATAAAATGGTTTAGTTTAGACATTTTCTGCCGTTCAACATTTTTTGCAGATGCTTTGGGAAGAATCACTTCCATATTTTTCCTGATTAAATAAAAAACCCTTTGGGAGCAGCTGGGATCAGTGTTTGCAATATTTGATAAGCTTGGATTTTTTAAGGTCACTGACATGTTTGTTCTCAGATGAATTTTCGTTGCTTGTTGGAGGATCGGAGACAGGAAGTCCATCCTGCTAAGAAATACTCGTTACATTATTGTTCAATGTGCATTAATAACACTTAATTTCTTGAGTTTTCAACACGTGAACAGTTGTTGTGGGATTTTCATCTTCAGAGAAATGCGCAGCTAGTAAATAACCACCAGTATAAAAGATAATTGCAGTTTTCCAGATTAGCAGCATAGCCTGTTGTCCTGAATCAAGCCAGGTGAAGTCTGTCCAAAGCTTCCACATGAAAACTAAACTTGTGTTTGTGGTGCTTTACCTCTGCATTCGCTTTTGGAGTCTTTCTGAGGAGCCCACTGAACAAACCACCTTTCTCCTAAAGAGAGGAGAAATAAGTAGAAATCATAGTAACATGAAAACCTCTTCCTAGATGCACCAACTAAAGTTCAGCCAGGATGGCTGTGATTTCAGAGGGTGTGTGAGTCGGTCATTTCATCATGGAAGACTCACCTTGTTCTCAGACAGGCTGTCAGTGCTGGCAGAGAGCTCGCCGTGCAACGACGGCTCTGCACCCTTAAGGAGAAAAAAATCTTACTGAACGTGTGTAAACATGAAAACTGAGAACATTTACACATGGAAACACACCAAAGGTAAAAGGAGGTGGAAGAATTTGGAGGAACATTTTTGTGTATTCTGGTTTGTAATAACATTTCTCACACAAAGCCTTATAGATTTAATAATAATAACAACACACATTTATTTTCATCTGTTTGGATCTAAAAAAAAAAAGAAATGTGTATGTATATATATACACAGGTCTGTCTCAGAAAATTAGAATATTGTGATAAAGTTCTTTATTTCCTGTAATGCAATTAAAAAACATGAAATGTCATACATTGTGTATTCATTACAAATCAACT
>JAVQJG010046376.1:0-14330 GCA_036024015.1 Craterocephalus amniculus
GGCCGCAGATCCGACGATACGACTACAAAGTCGATCATGGAACTGCGGCCTAGAGTGTCCTGGTGCCAGGTGCACATATGGACACTCTTATGCGTGAACAAGGTGTTCGTTATGGACAATCCATGAAGGGCACAGAAGTCCAACAGTTTTGTCCCTTGGTACTTGCTACATACTGCAACAAGGATTACGGTACTTAACTGTTATCTTTTTTTTTTTTCTTCACCAAACTGAAGTACAGAAACACTTTATTTTCAAAGGGTTAGAATATATTGGAAAACACTTTTAATTCGGTTTTCTATAGTCTGAAATTGTTCTTAAAGGAAAACTGTGTAACCTTTGGCCACATGGGGGGACTGGAACCTGTAACTTCCTACGGGCGACACAGCAACATTTCAGAATTAAACAGTCCTCAATCCTGTTTTGGAATAATCTTTGCAGACCATTTTGACAAGCTGACTTTATCTGAAGTTTTTTTTTTACAAAGAGCTGGTGTTTGATTTCATTATCACAATGAAACATTATTGAATAGGTGTTGATTTTCACTATTGTTCAGATTTTAAGAACAATACAATAATAACATAAAAATTAAAACTATGACAAAATAGTGAGAAAGAAAGGATCAAAACAATGTGTTTTAAAGCCTCTTTGTAGTGGCAGTCATTAATTTACCAAAGATTATAAAACCAGTTGAAAATGTTCAAATTTAATCCCCAAAAACCACAGGTTGATTGTTAATCCTTTCAACTTCAAGCTGCTACAACCAAGGACTCCATTATGAAGTCTTTGATTGGAAGCAGTTAAAACAGTTAAGATAAAGTGTTTCCAAAGGTCCGACCTTTTTTAAGAGAACAAAAACTATTGTCCTCAGCCACTACTCGGTCTCTGTCTTTCGCTCTGGCATCATTAAGATAGTGGAGATTAAAGCTGTGTGGGATTAATGGACACCCTCCACAGCAGAATAAAGCTGGTACAGGCGCACAGGATCGCAGGTAATGAAGAAGCGGCATGAGTTATGACTTCATGCAGGGTCAGACAGATAAATTTGGAGAGCAGAAGTGGTCACTGCTGACTTATCACCCTGGTGAAAATGACTGAAAATCCCAGCCTGTGCTCTGCTTTGGCACAGTGACTTTCCTTCCACGAGGGCATATAAATAGTCCTAACTTTGCCTTTAGGTCAACATTTTGGCAAAAGAACATTTCTCTCTCAGAAAATTTATAGGAAGATACTGATCCTGGTTGCATGCAGTAGTAGAGTGAGGACAGTTGTAGATAAAATAACAGGAGTGGGGAAAAACAGCTTGATTAGGCTTCATCTGACCTTGTAGATTGGACAAGTTACAGATGTGGTGGTCCTTGGTCTCACAATCTCCCATGCCAACAAGTCAGTATAATATATGATAGTCAGAAGTTTATAGACAAGTATGTATTTAAATCCCAGATGGTGAAGCTTTGGAAGCTTGTAATAGTTTCAGTGGCAAGATCTGAGTTAATTGGAGACACAACTGTGCATGGATTTGAAGGCCACACCTCTAACAAATTTCCTTGATCAAGATTTGGGAAAATCAAAAGAAATCTACCAAGATGTCAGGAAGAGAATTTTGAAGCTCTACACACCTGGTTCATCCCTAGGCGTAATTTCCAGGTGCCTGACAGTGCCCCTGACCCCAGAACCAGTAGTATGAAGTATGGCGGTGTAGTAGTGGACCCTGTTAGGAAGGATGACATACCATAACATAGTAGTAGCAGTAAATTAGTCAGTGTTAGTCATAGAACACTGGAACCGTGGTAACAATAAATTGGGAAAATCAGACATGATTACCCAAAAGCTGAGCTGGCAAAGTGGAGGAATGGACCCAGGATTCACTTCAATTCCCAGTGAACAAGAAGCAAGACTGCTTGACTCATGAAGCATGTGAATCCTTGCATGTTAGAATTATTTTTAGTTGATTGAAAATACATCCTAAAAAACATTCAGCTGAAATACTTTGACACAGTACTCGACATAATTTGGTAAAATCACACTTTATATCCATTTGCACTTATAAACAGATTTCCAGTTTGTGCAAGTGGGTATTTATTTATTTATTATTTTATTTTATTTTTTATTTTTTTATTATTTTTTTCTTTGTTCTGAGAGCAAGATGAAAAGCGTAAACATGGGGAAAGAAACAGCATACTAAAGAAGGTTCCTTGTAAGATTCATAAAAGGCACATGGAGATGGAAGAAAAATGAGTCCAACTAGGACTCTTCTTTCTGTTTTCACACCCGTGCCCTGCAGCATCGTCCGCTTGTCTCCGTGGACTTCCACGTCGGTCGTCAGTGACCCTGTGATGAACTGGTGACCTGTTCACACCGCTCTCTACCACTGCAAGATGAAAAAAGTGTTACCATGTGAGGCATTATTTATGCACTTCTGGTCTGACACTTCTGTGTCATCACTGAATGCACAAAGATCTGTCCTTGAATTTCTCCAATCATTCCATATCACAGTCAAGATATCAAACCTGTTTAATCAGGCTGTGAAGCAGCAGCTCTGGGAGTTAAACTAAGAATTCTTCAATTCATGCATAAATCCTCAATGTAAAACTAAAGAAGTATCACCAACACAAAGGTGGGGTGGGAAGTGTCAGCCATAGACAAAAGGTAAAATCAATTCTGACCTTTCTACAACATGATTGGCGAAAGTAAAAGACTTTTAAAGGCTGTTTAATTGCTAACTCTTGATGTTACTTTGGCAAAAAACTGTCCAAATGATTAAGGCCCAGAAAAATTATATGATATTGGGTGGAAAAAAAGATGCATAAATAGAACCCCTCTTGGGGTCTCTCACCCCAAGATCCTGGGGCATTCATCTGAGGGCGCCTTGCTCAACCAGCAGTAGACCATCAGAGGGGGCAGCTACACTGGTGGCAAATGTTAACGTCAGAGGCTGATGGTGGGTTGCATAGACCAACAGCCAAAGAGAGAACAGTGTAAATCCAGCTGTTTGTGTTCTTTCTTCTCAGCATGTGGATTCAAACAACAACAAAGTCCACAGCAGATTTCCACAGAGCACTCCTGATTTTTTTCTCAGTGACATTTAAATAACACTGTTTTAAATGCCAAGTTATTTGAAAAGTAATCATTTTGACTAATAAGCAGATTACAATGTCAAGCTCCACCCTCCGGGGTTGGATCAGCAACAGAAGGGTCTCAAAAAAGTGGGACAGGCTGGATCGGATATCCTGGGGTGGGATGGATGCACATCAATGTGAGCTCCACACTGCACTATTTTCTAATGTTTCATGAATTTATTTAATGTTGCATCTGTGAATGTCTTAGGGCTCTGTATAGAGCTGCTCTCACAATCACAGTTTCCAGCTGAAATTTAAAACAGCTTGTTCATTTGCATTGGTAGAGAGAGTGGGCATTTATCAGTCCTGTTTCTATCACTGTAAATGAACACTGGTTGACATTTGAAAACACAAGTGAGCATTACAAACAGCATTCAGAAATATTAAGTGTTGTTCAAAAGACGGGTGATATGAAACATTCATTTTCTGGGAAAATAAGCCAAACCCTGAACTCTGCTATTACTGTGAAGATAAACTGGCTCCCTATTCTGGTCCTGCACAAAGAACTGGATGGAGAGTTTCACATTCAGTGGAAGTTCACACAGTTTTGAGGGAGGTTTCTTTGACACATTCGATGCGTGTTAAATAACACAACATAGTGATGACCGTAATTCACCGAAGTACAGCAGGGCATTACCATGTTACATAAAATGACGTAAATGAATTCATGACTTACATGATTATGGAGCATTGTTGCTGTTTCTGCAGACATCAGCCAGACGGGGCCCTGCTGCAACAGTCCCCGACGAGACGGAGCGTGACCGGCTCTGACATCGTGATGTTCTGCATCATACCAAAGGTGGTGTCCTCCCTGTCCTTGCCTATAGCAGAGGGGAACACTAAAGGAGTCTCTTGTGGTAACATGTGGCAGGACACATTACACAGTCCATTGATTCTGTCTGAACAGCCTCATCCTATGCCGTCCCTTGTTCCACCTTTCAGACTTCTACTCTGTTTGGTTGTTAAGAGCTTGTCACCAATTTAAGAGTGCAAAAGTCGTATTTGTCTCAATAGTGTACTTGAAGGTCAGCTCCTCGTTCATAACATTAATTAATACAGCAGTACTTCTTTGAAACAACACTCAGTGGCCACTTTATTAGTTATACCATATATTTGTTCAGACCCATTTTGTTGTTAGAACTGCCTTAATTCTTCAACAATGTGTTGGAAAGATCCATCAGATATTTTTGCCCATACTGACAAAACAGCATCATGCTTGCTTCATGCTCAAGAAAGCAATTAGAAAAGACTTGAGCTTTGTGACATGGAGCATCATCCTGCTGGAAGTAGTATCAGAATATGCTCCACTGTGCTCAGAAAGGGATGGACATGGTCAGCTAAAGAGATGATATTCTGTATACCTTGGTTGGAACCAGTGTTTACTGGACTTTCTTTTGCCTTTCTATCACCTCCAACCAGTGTGCCCATTCTCCTTTTACACCACCAAGTGTATATTTTCTCTTCTTCTCTGTAAACCCCACACATAGTTGTGGGTGTAAATCCCAGTGAATACTCAGACCAACACCCATAAATCCTCTTTCTCCCTCATTCTGATGCTCAGATTGAGTTTTAGAAAATCGTCTCCATCATGTCCAGATGACTAGATGCTTGTTGCCGCCATGTGATTGGCTGATTAGATATTTGTTAACAAGCATGGGACCAGTTGGGACTGATAAAGTGGAAAGTCATTGTATGTTTTACTGGTCTGTGTTTTATCTATTTCCTGATGATGTGTTTTTTGTTTTCTGTTACCTTTGCCCTTTTCACACATTTCCTTCTCCAGCTGGGCTAACACTGGTTTGCGGTGCATTATGTTGTGTGTGGAAGGTGTTGCTGTTACACACATTGTGTAACTCACCACTCTTTAACAGGTTGATGAAGGCGTGTTTATTTATGCAACAATAAGATTTGGCCTTGAAAAGATCAAATTTAAACTTTAACTTTTCAACTAAAAAATGATTCATGACTGAAAATTCCTAATTATTCTGACAATGTGTTGAATCTGAACAAAGTTGCAATGCAAGATTTTAAAAAGATACTTTTCCCAGTCCAGCCATGTATTCAGGAAGAGTTGTATAAGAATGGACATTAAGAATAAAAGCTATTATCTTAATATGTCTATTTTTTCAGTATCAGTATGATGTTAAATTCTCTTGATTCAATAATAATGTTTAATTTTCACATCGACATGAGCTGTTAGTGTTTTATCCCCGTATATGTGCTCTTCTTGGACTTGATAGCAGGAATTCGGAACTGTGCTAAAGCAGCTGTATACATCACTTTATAAATAACCAATAATTCTCAGTTTTAATTTTTATTTTGACATTTTAATAAGTTCTACTTTCTGTTAGTTTGTTAGTTTTTAGTTAGTTTACTAGTCTTATTGTAGAGAATTACATGTCAGGAAGTCTGAATGAACAGTCAGCCATAATAAGATGGCATATAATTATTCAGGGTGTTATCGGTGTACATTCCTCCTGTGAATGCAGCCTCCACCAAAGGACAACAAGCAGCCGCCCTCCTCACCATATATGTTGAGTCATAAAGCGAGCTGCTTATCAGCCACATTTAACAGCAGGATGTGTTAACTCAAAACCTTGCAACAGCAGAATACTGAGTGGTTGGTAAAAAGGGAATTCTCCCTTTAGGGATTAGGTGTCATTAGCAGTGATACAGAAATGGATTAGGGTCAGGGTATAAGGTATGATTGTCAAATTTGTTCATATAGTCATTTTGTTTTGTTGTCAGCGGGGTATTGTTGTTAAATGGATAATGTGAGTTTTTGGTAAAATGTTGTAAGGATCTAAATATAATTTTGAAAAGCCTTGTCATTGTCCTCTCTGCTTATAAAGCCCTACCTTGTCTGGTTGTTATATGATAACGGAGTAAAATTTTTATTAGATAGCTTGGTTCCAACTTATCATTATGTTTTAAATGATCATCAAATGATTTTTCTACTATTTTCTAAGCATGAGTCCATATTTTTCAGGACTTTTACCCAGGAGACTGGGGTTTGTGTCTCGTGTGGGACCATTTCGTTCATGAATATATTTTATTTTTTCAGACTTGAAATGTTTTTCATATTCAGATTTGTTTATAGGATGTAATTTTAAGTCACTGCTATTACATATGATTTCAAAACCACACTTTCATTAAAATGATTTAATTAGGAAGGAGTATTTTCTGTTTAAGTTGCTATAGTCACCCAGGAGTCTGGGGTTTGTGTCACATCTTTTTATCAAATTATTTTTTATTTTCCTGTACTGGGATGAGTTTTCATATTTAGATTTGTTTAAATCTTTGACCAAGTGTTGTTTTAAATCACTGTTATGATTTCATATTTGAACTATTTCACATATTATATTGGACTTTCACCCAGGGGACGGGTTTGAGTCCAGTCTGACATCATTTGAACCTTTTGATTCATATTTAGACCCCATTTACTTGTATAAATTGTGTAGTTTTTAAATTATAATTTCACAATTTGAATTCCAAACCTCCATTTCTTTTACTCAGTAAATCACACTAATAAGATGTTTTTTCTCTCCAAGTCTCTACGGCCACAGATTATTTTTACACTTTCATGGAAATTAAGGATTTTTTTGTGCTGCTATTGCATTTTGCACCTTCATATTTTTCCTTGCATTATAAATTAACAACCCAAAAATCCCTTATTGCACTACTTTGACTTTATTTTTTCTAGAAATAAGTTTCTTAAATGCATGCTACTTGTTTGTGATTCAGAAAAAGAGGAATCTTCCACATTGTATGATTATTGCAAAGATATTAACATTCATTTTCATACCTATTTTTATTTGATATGTATAAGTTTGGATAAATCATTAAGAAATTAAACCTTTTTTTCTGTTTTCAGGTGATGGTCGGCCCTCCTGGTATTTTGAAGGACGAGCTCCGCTCTCGGCCCGCTTTCAGACTGATGAACCAAAGTCACTTTCAGACTACTTCTTAATCAGGGAAAAGCTCTGTGCCCACTGTTGGCAGACGGGCTATGCACAAAGAAAGAAAAGGTCTTAACTTGTAAATAGCAAATTTTTATTTTTTTTAATGCATTTTTCTTTAAATATGTAAATTATTTCTCTTGGGAATAAAGTAAAAACCTTTTTGAAGGAAGTCTTGGCTCATTTTGTAAGTGATGCTGTTTCCTTCTTCCTTGTCTGGGCTCCAGCTTTTGTTGTTCAACGTGTTCTGTGGGAATTCTCTCATATCCTGTTTATGTCAGCTTCTTGCCCGTGAAAGTGTTGAGGCTGCAATACGACCACAATGTATTCCTACTTTTTTCATTACCACCTTTCGGACCTACTGAGTTTGATCACCGGGAGAAAGAGCAGAACGTGTTTATGAAAGACGCAGAACTACACCATGTGTCAACATTAAGGACAGATATTTCTGTCATAAGGTAGATGTAGATATAAAAGGAATGCAAGCTGAGAGTTTAAACTCTTCCTCCTCATCAGACTAGCTAATTTTCTCCGGTGGCTCAGACGGGAGAAACACTACCTGTCATGGATTTTCTCACATACATCGGCCGCTGCCTGTTTTTTTTCGTTCTCGCCATCATCCTGGATTTAATAGGCCTCATCATCTTCTTCATCGGGCTCGCCGCTCCCCTCAGCTACTGGGATTTCTTCATCTTTTCTGGGCCGCTCCTCATATTCCTGAGCCTGGTCTTCTGGATCTTTTGGTATCTTGGAAACCTTGAGGTGCCGATGGACGAGTTACCACTCATATGAGGGTTTTCATTCACCCTTTTTCTGGAAATCAGGTGCGGATCATCACTGTTGCAGTCCAATGTGTTATTAAATGGAGTGTTTTTTTATTTATTTAATAAAGCTCTTTGTTCTTTTGCAGGATAAAAAAATACTCAGCTTTTGCTCGAGCTCATGGATACTTGGAGAATGTTTTGCCCTCCTATAAGACACTGAACTTGGCCTTTTTAAGGAGAAAACATGGGGCCATAATCTGAGCAGACATCTGAATGTGGAGAATGTCAGACTCAAACTGTTACAGAAACGTCTGAATGTGGAGCGGGACGCTTTTAAAGACTTAAACGAATGATGGAAAAAACACACAATACTACTGAAATCGTACCGATGATTGTTTTTAAAGTGCAATTAAACAATGCCATGTGGGTTTGGTGACATGTTCCTACAGGAAACAACAAATGTCTATTTATTTAACTAGTGAGGACAGGAAATTTCACAGATGTATGTGCAACCAAACCTGCTGCATCAATTAAAACATACTTGGTTTATAGAGACATAGCACATTGTTTTCATTTACAGGAAATTTGGGGTCATTTGAGACTTTCTGCCTCAGTCATCCATTTCCTGTCATTTTGTGCACCATTTTCTCATCTCACCTTGAGTTGCTTTTTAGTCATTTATCTATGTCTTTTAGTTAATTTTGCTGATTTTTTCCATCTTTTCATTGTAATTTTTCATTTTTAAGGCAATGCTTCCCTTTTTCCTTAACATGAAATGTTACAAACCAGCTATGTAAATCTGTTTTGCCAACAAACCAGTCTTCCTTATCTTCTGACAGGGAAGTAGTGACCCGTTACATTCCTTCAGCTCACTGTGATTTCCTTTCATGTTTGATTACACTTTTCTGAAATCACGTATCATGGACTCTGACCCACAAACCCGTCCTTCAGTTGCATTCCCTCCATGTCGACAGCCTGGTGATGCTATCCATCATGTTTCTGTTTAACCGACTCCCTTCTTGTTCCTGACCGGCCTCCATGGTGAATTTCTTGTTGTGAAATCTGAGTATTGGCCGCTCAAGCTGTTCAAAAGAAACCAGTTTAACTGGGTTTCTTAGTCAGAGGACACAGGACTCTCTCAGTTTCCATGAATGGCTTGTAAAATGAAGCATTCCCGCTCAGCTTGGTAGCAACAAACATTGAGCCGAATCAGATTTCTTGATGCTGTTTTTTTTGTTTGTTTTGTTTTTTCCTTGAAGCATGTAATGCAACTTGTTTTTCCCCACTGTGATGCCACACCCTGTTTTACAGGGCGATTGATATCTGAGCTTTACAATGCCAGCCTTAAGAATAGAGCTTCAACAATGAAACTAACAAAGAAACACGAGGACACACAAAGAGAAGGCTCCGGGAACTTCTAAATGGGATTAAAAAGTTCTCACAACATGGAATTATCCATTAAAATAGTGGGTTTGACGATAACTAGTGGGTTTGAACATAACGCCTCGTCAGTCTTTCTACAAGCCAGCATAACTTCAGTTGAAAGACTGCTGTGTTTTTAAAGATCACATACATTCAGCCTTGCTCAAAGGGAGACGTGTCAACAGAACATTACTAATTCATAACCTCGCTGCTCCCACGGTTCCGGGAAAATTACTGAGAGCTGGTGTACATGCGACTCTGAGGTGTCACAATCTCACGGTCAGTGGGTCTGACCCTAGGTCTTCAGTTTCCACCTCACACCTACCGTGTCTCTCCATTACCGGCCATCTCACACACAAACACACCCAGCGCCTGGGCTGGGTCAGCTGAACATGACACTGTTTAACAAAAGACGATACTGCTTAAGTTCTACAGTTTCGTGTCGGTGTTGGCAGCGCTTCACGGCAACATGGTGGTGTAACACAACCTACAGATGTCTCTGCATGTTTACATGTTCTACTCCTTAATATCATCAGAACATTCATCTATTTGTTGCCACGCAGCTTTCAGGAACATTAACACAATTCCAAGGAGGAAAGACATCAGACAGTATCGTTAGAGATGCAACTGGTTCTGCCCGTGGATAATAAGAGTCACATCTGAGACACTCCAGGCCTCAGCTAGCATGTTGGTTGTTAAAGTTCATTACAGTAATAAGCAGAAAAAGACTGAGGCAGTATGGCTCACTGGAAAGGCTGCAGGATAAAACTTCGTATCTGTGAAAAGAACATGGAAGCACAGCTCGAGTTGGCGAAGCTCTGTCTGAAGCAACTACAGAACATCTGGAAGGATGTCCTTCAGACAGACCTGCATCACAGTGGTGGAGGGATGACGATCTGCACATCTCGCAGATGTAAGTGGACTATGAACTCCTCTGGATACCATCTGGCAGCAGAAACGCTCTCATGCAACAGGACCAGATCCACACAAAGCAGCAGAAATACAACAGAATGAATGAAAGTGTTGATGTGATCCAGCCAAATTCAAACCTCCCCCTGAAGGAAATGCTGTGGTGGTTAGGGCTGTCCCAATCCGATACCAGTATCGGGTATCGGTGCTGATACCAACAATAAAACACAGATCAGACAGTATCGGCATGCGTTAAAATATGCCGATATCAATGATCAAGATTTTCTATCCAGCCCTTTCACCTGACCAGCACGGATGGTTCACCCTGTACGAGATCTCCCTGACTCATTTTCTACTGGGTTTACTCAGGTTGTTTTTGTTACAACAGAAATGTGAAATGTGCTGTGTGTTACACAAAGTCCTTAAATTTATTTCAAATTAACACATTGGTTAATAATTAATGAATCAGTTTCTCTTCCACCTTCTGTTGGGGACTTTATCAGTTACACCTTAAGGTTTTGAGGTGAGGTTTGACACAATATTTTGCTCATAACAAAATGTAAGTATTGGTATCGGTTATCTGCCGATTCTCAACCCTCTGTATTGGTATCAGTATCGGAAGTGAAAAAGTGGTATCGGGACAGCCCTAGTGCTGCTGATGAAAGCACAGAGAGCTGCGCATGAGGACAAGCCTGCAAACCTCTTCATTCTCAAAGCCATCCTTCCTGCTTCTGATTGAGGTTTTCTACTGGTTCTGCTTGTGATGGAGGTTTTCTGTCCCTGTTTTGGTTCTGATGGAGGTTTTTTCTACTGGTTCTTGCTCTGATGGAGGTTCTGAAGGGGGTTTGTCCTGTCCAGTGCCACCTTGTATGTTCTCAGAATGGAGGATTGAAACAACAAGAATCGGGATAATTCTGGATCATATATTCGAGTTTGCTTTATTTAGATTACAATAGATAAAGGGATCCATCATAGATTAAATACACTAAAAGCACAATTATTCAGATTAAACAGGGACGCAAGAAAAAGAAAATAAAAAACGAAAAGCCAACATTGTATTTTCTCTATCATGTCACTACATTCATCCTGCAAACCCTTGGGGAGAACATTCATTTAATTGTTTATGTGGACAGTACATAAACATTGGAAGCCAGTAAAAATGTGTTTTCCATGATATGTGTTGACGTAACCTTATTCCTTCCTTACTTTTACGTTTAGATGCAACATTATGAAAATTTGCTATTGTACCAAAGTGTCCCCACAACATAAATACTGCACAAACACACTGTTATCAGGACGGAGGCAGCAGCAACTTCACCGCTGTTTAACTCACTTGTTAATGTTATTAATGATAAAACAACAGCTGCAGTGGAAGCATGTAGGTTCACATGCTGGCCGTGTTCTGGGAAGGAAATCCAATTAAACCTCCTGGATCAGTCTTTTTTCAAACACTTGTATTCTTTAATAATATCAGGTAGCTGTAATTTCTCTCCTAATCACTGCAGCATAAATCCAGCCAGTAAGGGCTGATAGGGAAGTCTATTTTCTCAATTCATTACAGAACTCTGCATTTCCTGAATATTAACTTCTCGCTTAAGGATCTAATTTATCCCCGAGTTTCACTGAATGGGTGCCGGGGTTTCTCACACAGTAATGAGGTGCCACCTCATTTAAAAGCATTTCATTAGTGTGGTTCCTACGGAGAGACGCTGTTTCTGGAGACTGCGCTCCCTGGTGAGCATCAGTGAGCAAAGGCTGAGGCTCATATTATTTTGTACGGTTTGCGAATGAAGCTCTAACCTGTTTAGCTGGAACCAGAACTTTGTAATATGAGGCATAAAATCAGATTTGTTCACATTAGTAGTTTTAGTACTTTACAACTTTTTAACTGTAGACACTTTAAGTTTAAATTCACATTTACTCTATACTATGATAAAAACAATTAAGCTGTAAGTAATATGTTTCCTTTCATGAATATTTTATAGATTTATCAATGCATTATTGGATAATTACTGCATGGGCAATTATCTTTGAGCTGCAACAAGTTATAACCTCAAACTAATCAAATGAGTAGCTTCTCATTTCTTAAACAAACAAGTAGAAAGACTCCTCCTCCAATGTTAGTCTGGTTAAAAACGGTCCGTTTATTGGCATCAAGCAGAGATAACATCTTAGAAGAAGGAACTACTAAAACCGGGGTAAGAATGGTGCAACGCATTGTTATAAACTGGAAGGATGGAGGGGAACCATCGTCTTCCAGGAATAAATGTAGTCTGAAAAACGTTCTGAATGATGGAAAGCTGATCACTAAAATGTTTGGTGAAATCAGATGGGAGAAAAACAGCAGGGAACAAAAGACATGATTTCTATCTGAAACCTGTGGGGAATCTTTGAGATGTGCTGGAAGTCAGATGGTGTGAAGTAAAAAGTGAATGCAGCAATGGATAGAAATTAATCTTGTGACATTGTAGAAGGTTCTAGAAATAATAATGGATGGTTGCTGGATTTACTGATAAAGACAGCCCAACATAGTACCAGAGTGTGACCTCTTTTTTTCGTGTTTTTTTTTTTTTCAATTCAGAGGGGAAAGTGTCAGGCTGTGTATTATAGTTACAATAGCAAAAATCTTTGTCTTATATATATAAAACATCACCTCGCATGGAATATAACATGCCTGATTTGTCATGACCAAAATCAGTAATGAACCATATTAGAAAAATTTCCCTCTAAGTACGCAATTCCAGCTCTTAATCTTCTTTGGAATAAATCATTCAGAATCTAGCTGGTATGAAATTAAACTTCATAATCAGAAACATTTTTTACATCTATGAGCAAATAGCTTAGGATTTCTGGAAATATAATTATTCCCATCTCAAATAGTCTCACAGAGTGAACAGCATAAAAAATCCCTGCAAGAGAGAAACAGTAGATGGCAGCAAATGACCAATGTTTCAGCTACTACTGCTGCTGTATTACCACTGAAGGTCTTAATAATAATAATAGTAATAATAATAATAGAATATGTTAAATATCTAAAAGTCAAAATGCATATTATTTAAAAAAAAGATTAAAAAAAGTACACAACCCTCCAACTCGATCTTATCTTCGTCCCAAATAAATAAACGATTGAAATAAATAAATGAAGGATATTATTATTATCATTATTATTAATATTATTCTTGTTGTTATTATTATTATTATTATTATTATATAACTAAAACTGAGTTGAGTTTACCTGTTTTATGTAGTTTAAAAGTAAAACTCAATGTAACATCCTGTTGATACAATATTAGCATATTTGGCTAAAAAGAGGAAAACGGACCTCAATTAATAAAACAGAAGCATGTTGCTAGGAAACAGGATCAGCAACATAGATCACTGTTGACCTGATTAATAAATATAATGCAAATTCCCGCAGTCTTAAAAGAAGAAAATATTATTGTAGAGTTATTAATCAATCTAAAACATAACTTGCACGCATGTCAGCTATATCCGAAAAGCTTTATTCGGGTTGCAATTCATTTACAGCCTCATGTTTTCTTCTGTCTGTGTGTTTACATTGCTCTGTTTTCTTTCTCGTAACTCATACGAATCAATTTTTGTATTTACAAACCCAAATCGTATCAAGAAAGTTGTGATAGTGTGGAAAACGCAAAGATAAATGTACTCATTCTTACAGACGTGGACAGAATTGTTGGTACCCCTCAGTTAAAGAAGGAAAAACCCACAAGTTTTTACTGAAATCACTTGAAACTTACAAAAGTAACAATAAATAAAAATTTATTGAAAATTAAATAATCAAAATCAGCCATCACTTTTTAATTGCTTAACTGATTAACACAATCATTTAAAAAAACAAACTAATGAAACAGGCCTGGACAAAAATGATGGTACCTCTATAAAAGATTGAAAACTATTTGACCAGACTGACATGATTAACTCAGGTGTGTTCTTTAATTGACGTCACAGGTGTTTCCAAACTCATAATCAGTCAGTCTGCCTATTTAAAGGGACACAAATAGTCACTCTGCTGTTTGGTGAAAAGGTGTGTACCACACTGAACATGGACAACAGAAAGCGAAGGAGAGAATTGTCCCAGGATATCCGAAAAAAAATTATAGACAAACATCTTAAAGGTAAAGGCTATAAGACCATCTCTA
>JAVQJG010046378.1:0-19518 GCA_036024015.1 Craterocephalus amniculus
ATATTTGAAAGTATTTGAAAAGTGTTTCTTTTTGTACAAATTTGAGCAAATAGGCGCTGATCCCCCTGTTTACTTCTGTTTCCAACCAAAAAGCTCTGTATTGGTTGTACATTTCTAAAATTTCTTAGAGAACCACTGCTCTAAAACAAAACTCAGCTTCGGAAACCAACATGCCCTCACTCTTATATATTCACACTCCCTCACTCACTCACTCACTCGCACAGACACAAACACACAAATAAATACTTTTGTGATCACTCAGTTTTTTAATTGTTAAAATAAACGTGTTCAACTACATGCTTATCTCCTTGTTGGGCTTGTGATTTTACCTCTGTTCATTCACATTTCGAAAAATGTATGACAAGTCACCATATTAGGATGATTTTTTGTTAAATAAGATGTATTGTAATACTTGAGCTCGGTATTTGAAAAATCCTGGTTACGGCCCTGCCTGTGATAGACTGTTAACCTGTTTAGGGAGTGTCACATCACGGATGAATGGATGGATGGATGGATGGATGGATTATAATTCCATGAAATTAAAGAATTATTGACAAATCTTTAATAGATGAAATAAGTGACTACTCTGAAATTTATCAGAAGTTTATCACACCCTGTGAACCTTTATTTGAAATACAATCCTGTATCATAGTGACAGTGGAAATGAGCTTGTATATAATAGGGCAATCATCTTTGCATCTTTGATGGAGGTTCTGGCTAGAGTGTTCCTCCATCAAACAATTTTCTGTTCAATACAGATTCGACAATCGATATGTTTAACTACAGTTTCCTCTGAATTGAATTGATGTTGTTTAAACATCAATCAGCCAATTGCCCTTTGGCTAATTTTCATATTTAAACTTGTTTAGGCATAAGAAATCCATAACACAAGGTGATTTTTTAGTTTTACAACTCCTAAATGCAAAGCTCTTAAATAAAACTTTTTTGCATCATATAATTTTTTAATGTATTTATGAAACACAACCATTCAAAGAGCATGATCCAAGAACAAAAAAAAATTTTTTGTCAGGGGATGTTTACAGTCTCCGTAAACAAGATCTATTCCCACATCTTTCCCATCTGACGAAAAGCAAACACCTGGAAATGATTTAAAATGTTTAACATATCATACTCACTAATGATCTAGTTTTTTTGTTTTTAATTTGACAGCTTCTCCATATGCTCTTATGCTGCACGCTTTATAAGTGTGATTTGATTCTTGCTACGAGAGCACTAATAGCAGCTTTGATCAAGATAAGTGCTGCACTTATACTGCACTCCTACAATCACTGTCTCTCCTAATGTAATCCCTCACTCCTCTGGATGCCATCTACACTTTCTTAAGGAGTTCTCTGTGTCTGTCTATCCTGCAGATGAACTTTCCACCTTGCTCTCAACTTAATTTTCAGAGCTCACTCTCATGCTCTTCCTGGGTTTCTTAAGTGCTTCCACTCATGACTATTTCTGCTGAGTGATTATGTGCGGATGCAGTAGATGTCATTGTCTAATGACACCGGTATTATAGTGTGGGGGTGTCATGCCATCCCACTGTAAACAGAGCGGGAAGAGGTTATGAAAAAATAAGTTTTTCTCTGTTAGTCAGTCTCTATTTTTGTGTTACTATTTCTTGTGCCATGCGAGTTACAGTAGGTGCCAGAGGGGACCCAGTGTGAACTGCATCCCACTATAACACAGAGTGATGACAGACAATAAGCAGACTCTTTAGACACAGCTGACAAAGGAAACACAAATAGACATTATTCATGAAAACGTCTTTCAGGGAAAAAAATATGTAGTTGTATTGATTACATAGGCAGCTCATTCATTCTCCGTCATTAGAAACAACACTGTTATGTAAGACACGGCAGACAGTTAGAATGTGGACGAGTGTGGGAGTGAAAGCGAGCGTTAACGTACAGTATGTGTTTCTATATGAGTGTGCACTTGTGTGTTTTTTGTGCAGATGAATAGCAACGCAATCGAAAGTAGCCTAAATTAGTTGAACCTACATAAACACCCAAAGGATTCTGGGAATTTGGTGGGTGGACAGGTATGGATCTGTGACAGGAGGAGGGGGAGGAAAAGGAAGGCGGACAAATTGGATCAGATTCACTCACTATCACACTTAAATGGTGTCGTTCAGTTTGTATTTCTGTCTGGGATTCTTCATGTTTTTTTTTTCCAAAGTTAGTGTACACAGGATTTGGGAAAGAAAAATTACAGTCACCATGATTAAGACAGCTTTGACTATTCTCAGAGTTGAAAATTAAGATAGGTGAAAGATCCTGGAAAAACAGAGCATTTTCTTTACTACAGTATATTGCTTAACATCTCTTTCACAGCCTGATTCACAGATAATTAACAAAATGCTCTAACACTAAAACAAATATTTTAGTCACCTGTGGAAATGGACACGACTGAAAAAAACAATGATTTTATTCAAACCATTCGAAAAGATTGGATGATGATATCTCTATCAAACTCAACTGCCATTTGTCCCCACCCCCCTCAACTCTCAGAGGCTTGGTAGTGAGAATCAGAGCTAAAGCTCTGCTTTCTACATTAGCTTGCATACTACACACTTAAACATATGGACGATATGGCAGAGAAGGGGCCTATATCAAGTAAAAAAATAAAACCTGTTTTTCGAGAAGGCTACCTTACAGAAAAATGCAGAAGAGTGGAGAGCGTGGAGTAAGAGCAGAATGTGCATTGGTGGCTCAACTGAGTCAACAGAAATGCTGCAGAACGAAGCCATAGAGGCCAATTTCTACTTCCCATCTTTCAGGCCACAACAAAGGAAAATGAAAGTGTGAGTATACAGTACTATCAGGGACATCAGAGGAGTAGGGGTAGGTGGTTTTTCCCCTGATTTTCTGCATCTGGAGAAGCAGGGGACCATGGCAGTTTCAAGCCTGCTGCATGCCCAGAATGAGTTCTGCTGGCCGGGCTCCGCTGGAAAAAGCTGCAGTCAGAACTTTGTCCCTAAAAAATATCTATGTGTGGGGGGCTTAGATAAGCCCGAATAAACTGGCAAATGTGGGTAGATATGGTTTAGGAGCCTGCATCGCAGCACCCGTCCTTTCAGAAAAAGTGTTCCCTGTCCAAGAAGCGTCAAAACCCGGATTTCTCCAGCTTTACTGTGAACATATTGGTGGAAAATGTGCGAGTGCACACCACAATCAGAGACATCACAGAGGAGTATTAGGTATGTTTATTCCTTTTATTTTCTTCATCTGTAAAATTAGGGAATCATAGCTGTCATGAGCCTGTTGCATTCCCAGAATGAGCTCTGCTGGCCGGGCAAAGCTCCAGCTCTGCTCTGCTGAGAAAGCTACAGGCAGCCAGAACCTTTTCCCTGGAAAAAGTTAAGATGAAATTATGTCTTCTATTACTTTTAGAGAAAACAATCGATTCTGCTCAGCGCTTATGAACCCTCAACAAAAAGCATTGCACGTTGTTCTGGTCAGGAGGCGAGGCTCCAGGGGGAAATCTGAAGAAAGGGCGAGTATTTTCAAAATGTTGCTTGCTTGAACTGTTTTTTCCAGGATCTCCTACCTTGCCTTTAAGTCTCAATTAGATTTAGAGAGTAAATGAACGTGAAAGATTTATTTGGAGAACTTACATGAGCTTGACATATCTCTACCACAGTGAAGTGAGTGGTTGGAGCTAATTGTCTTGTGTTGCTGCTAATTGTGTTGTGGCTTATTGTGTTGCTGTGACACTTCTGGACCACCTTAGATATCCTCAGCCATATACAAACATTTCTAAACAACAACAGTTCTAAAAATACAAAAAAAATGTACGTCACTTCCTCTTTTCATCCTCTTCAGTGGCAGCCTCAAGTATTTGATGCTTCAGAGACACAACGTACCAAACAAAAATAAAAAATAAAACAACGCTATGAAGGCTTGCCCAAATCATGCAGAAAAAAGCCATTTTTATATTTGTGTGACTAGATGTGCCATTTAAATTTGGAAGCAACTCATACATGGAATGGACATTTTTTCCAGCACATTATAAAGATGCTTGGTCTGACTGAGATCTGTGGAAATTATCCCTGAAATGTAATTCTACCCCAAAATATTGTTACATGATCTTGCCCACTATAATGATTCGTTATTTCAGCGTTTCCTTGGTGATTGTAACAGCTAAACAGTCATTCAGTTCGCAGCCATGAACTTTTAATGTTGTGGCCTGTTAGTAGGGTTGCACGGTATAACGGTACCAGTATAGTACCGCAATACTGGAGCTTTGAAAACGGTATTATACCAGTATTTAAAGTGGGTTTTTTTTTACGTCAATGAATTGGTAAATTGGAGCCTGTCTCTTTAAGAGCCGCGCCAGCAAGGCAAGTGAGTGGGACGTAGTCGCTGTGGCGAATTCACTCTAACTGAGGAGGAGGGAAAGAAGTCGCATGCATACAGACCAGTTTTATTAAGAGAAAAGGCACAGAGATGACAGCTACCGAAAAGCCGGTACTTGTTGAAAAAAGTATCGTTTGGAAATATTTCTGTTTTAAACCGAACAATAAAGGCGAGCCACTGACCCCCAAAGCACCGCAGTGCAAGCAATGCTACAAAACAGGCAACACGTTGAAATTTTCCAAACATCTGAAGCACAACCACACGGACTTGTTACGTGAATTTAATCAAGAACGGCAGGTAAAAATGTTGTTCACTGCACTGTTATGTATGTAAAGTAATCAAATAATGCATTTAAAAATATAATTTAGAAAGTTATTCTTAAAATATTTAAGCATTATATAATTCAAATATATTTTAACACATTTAAAATGATACTCCATTAGCTGACAGCTTGGTTCTTTATAAATACAGATTGGATATCCATTTTATTTTTCTTTATCTCCATTAAATGTTTCATGTAGGTTATAGTTTTAAAACAGAATCCTTCTGAACAATCAGTAATATAAAGCAATGGCATTCAAATTAAAATAACTGTTAAATAAAATATTGCATCCCCCCCTCCTGGTGACAGAAGTCTAGTGTTTAACATGCTCATTTTAAATTGAATGGCACTTATGTTATTTTAATGGTTGTATTCCAAAGGGCAGAAAATTTCAATTCCCATGCCAATTATTTTGATTATTTGTGTTTACATTCCCAAAGTCTGTATTGTAAAATAAAATAAATATTGACTTTGGAGTGTGCTTTAGTTTTTTGTATCAAAACTCAAAGTGTCAAAAAGTATCGAAATACATAATGGTACCGGTATCGAAACAGAAATGTGGTATCGTGACAACCCTACTTCTATACTTGTTAAAGTATTTTAGAGTAGCAGTCTTTAGCCTTCCTGCGTCATTCTTCCTCTCTCACTGTTACTCTTCCAATGTTTTCTTCTGGAAAATAAAACCCTGTGCTTTTCTCCTGCTTACCTTTTTTTCTGCATGGGGTGACAAAGAATAGGAAGCAGCACGAGGTGAGACATGCAAGGCAGTGGTAGATAAAAAAAACAAAAATCTTTAAACCTTCACAAGTTTCCTTTATCTATAATATATTGCTGTGTCTGAAATGCAGCAGCGCTAGCCCTTGTTTCCAATCCACTAAGTCGTCTGGCTTCACTTTGGAGCACTCTTGTGCAGAAGAGAAATGTCTCAAAAAAGCTCTTTGTCTGTAAAAAGGCTGTGGTTTAACCCTGAAGTTCTGAAAGGATGCTTTGAGTTTTTCCCGCCCTTATTTTCATTTATCCATCCCTCACAGCGACCCACCCCTGTCCACCCATTTCGTCTATTACACCCACTATCTCTAACTTAATCTTTTTTCTCCCACCCCTGTCTCTCTGCGTTTTAATTGTTAACAGGTTTGGAGGAATGGACAAGGACAAGGGAAGAAGGGGACGAAAATGAAATAGAGGGGGGATAGCTATAAGCAGTTAGTGGGTGAATGAGGACTGTAGGCACAAAATAAAACTGAGAATGATGCTGAGAATTACATGAATAGTTTGAGTAGTCTTTAGCCTTCCTGCTTCATTTTCTTCACATAGTTTTGTTCTTAAATACATCTATGCATAAAATGTTCTGTGTATCTGTAAAAAAAGTGTTTATAATAAACGTTCATGTACCAGTAGAAACGGACAAAGAGTGCAGGTCAGAAGGTCGTCAGGAAAACAAACTCAACCACTACTGCACGCACATCTGAGAAAATATCCTCTGAGGATGTCAGGGAGTTTTACATCATGGTTGATTTAACCAACCTTCAAATTAGTATACATAGGACATTTAGTTTGCTTTTACTTGGGACAAACAAAATATTCAGTTTGACAAACAAGAATGGATAAGGAGAGATGACACCACAGGAGCCACTTCTATTTCTGTAGTGCTGAGGTGCCATGTTTACAGTAAAAGGCAGCCAAGGACAGATCACCAGAGATGCAAGTCACTCACTGATTCTGAGCTACATACTGACAAAACCACATTATCTTTTATTCATGATTAAAAACAGTTGCATTCGTGAAAATTCAGCACAGGCTTTGAACATCTACATGGGGAATAATATAACAAATGTTTGATATATCTGTCATAACTGGATCCCTTTTTATAAAGACACAATAATATATCCACAACTTTGAGTTTCCATGATATGTTGCACAAAGATTCATGACATTCAGCTGAAGCCCCCTGAATCTGGGAATACCCTGACTTTCATGGATATTGAAAGATTCCTATGAATTTGTGTCACATTATAATGTCCTGTTCAGGTAAGACTTAAGGTTTCATGACATTGATGCTTTAATTTTTTTATTCAACTTTGATATAAGGTAATTATATCAGGTTATACAATAGAATTCTGTTCATGTTAATCTGCCTCAATGGGCCCATGCGATTCAATATTTAAAATAAAAATTGAGCACACAGCCACTGAACTACAGTTTTTTTACATTTTATAGTTGTTCTCTTTTACATTCTACTGTATGTCTTAATGCTAAACACCTGAAATACATGAAGCGGATGAAACGGTATCCATAGGCAGAAAACTATGCTCACAAATGAGTGCTTCAATCTGATGTTCACAAATGTGCTCTGAGGAACAAAGAAATGTAACAAGTCTGCAGTTTTTTGCCCTAAATAGTGATGTGACTGCATGAGTAACAGAAATGTCAGTGTCATCAGTTTGAATGTGTAGCAGAAATGGTGACAGGTACAAAAATTACACATAATGCTTGTAGCTCTGTACTTTATCATAGGATATGTTTTCTTAATTCATCAATTTCTGGTGGAAGATTAAACAAAGACACTGCTGATTGGCTGGGGAAGGGTTTTAATAAACCTTTGTTTATTCAAACAAAGGTATCTCTTTTAGCTTTCCAAAAAGGGAAAGGTTCCAAAAAGTGGCCGTAATTAAAATTATTCTTAATAAATAACAATGAGCAGTGAGGAGAGGAAAGATTCAAGTCCTGTCCTGGTCTCTTAAACCAGATGAATAAAGTGTGGTAAACAGATGCGGGAGGGTAAGTTGTACAGTTTTTGTATCTCTGGGCCATAGCTTTCTGGTTTCCAGTCGGCTGTAGTTGTACAAATGTAATTATGTTGGAGAGGAAAAGACTCAGAGCACTTTGACGAAATTACAATCGCTAAAGCATCGTTACTAATAATCTTTTAGGTCTTGAAAAATGATGTGTAGTAAAACAGTGACCATTGCAATGACTGGCACTGAGCAGAAGGGGTTGGGTGTAAATGCATTGCCCATTATTGGAATAGCCGAGGGTTTGCCAGATGTTCAGACGTATCGGCTGTTACTCCCAGATGTATGATCATTAGACTGGTTGATGAATTCAGAGATTGCTTCAGTTCTGTGCTGCAAGCAAGGGCTCAGTAAGGAAATCCATTTATCCATTCTTAGTTTATAAACTTTACTCCTATTCATAATCCATATGAGTATATCTATATCGATAGGTATGGGTATAGATACTGCTGAATGAAACATGTAATGTAGAAGGTCTGACAAGAAAACCCTTAATGTGATTAGTTGATTCATAGTCAGCGCAGTTGTTTTACATACGAGGTCTGTTAATGGAGGATTCCGCTAGAGGGCAGAGCAGCAATCCCTGATGTTCAGATTTGTAGGACACATAAATAGGGGAACGAATGGGATGATGGAGTAATATGTACTTTATGATAAGATCAGGTCAGAAAAAGCAATAGCTTTAAAATTGCAGATGACTTCCAAGGCCCCTAAATCAAGGACGCTGGATATCTGATGGCATACTGCCTATAAAGGTTTGCCCCAGTTAAAGATAACATGATCATGGGTGACTATCTCCTAATGAAAGAGAGAAGAAACAAAAGACATGTAATGGTCATCATTAATGAGTAACTGTTTTCCTGTGATTCTGTGACTAGTCACAGTCTAAATGTAATTTGTCTTACTTTTGCTGATCTAAGCATCTTGATGCTAACTTCACAATAGAAAGCATTTCCCTGTAAGCCCTGGTCTACTGCCAGAAATAGCAACACAGGCTTTCTCCTCTTGTATCTCTGTACCAAAAAATGGAGCCTGCATCTGACAAAGAATTTAAGCAAAACAATCCCATTAATTTGCTTTTTTATTAGGAAAACCAACACTCTAAGATATGCTGCATTTACAAGAATAAAAAGCATTTCTGATATCAGATCACTCAAACTCATTTTTAATTCTCTACACATCAGTCTCATCCTGAAAAAGGCCCCAGCTTCATGTGTGTGATTTAAACACAGCATCACTTCTCTAAGACAAAAATGGATGCATTTTTGCAGTCCTGAGCACCAGAAAGCATCTGTGACCCCCACCAACCAGGTCAGACTGTGTGTGTTTGTGTTTAAACATTAATAGGTCTCATACATTTATAATAAAGTTTCTATTATTTCCCACTTCTCCCAAGAGAAAGTTTCATTCAAACAAGCATGCGTGTACACCTTAAACGCACACACGGCCATAAGCTTGCGCATTTACAACAATATGCTCAAAACAGATGTAAAATGTGTGGGTCAACAAAGAGAAATGACGTTTTACTGGCTGAAGTTAACATACTCTTATAAAAATAATTCTCTTTCATATGATATAGCCTATAAGAAGTAAACAATATCTGGATTCTTGCCTATGGTTTTCTTGTGCTCATCGCTGCTTTGAGCTCGGGGATGTACTGTAATAGTTTCAGGTTTGTGTGAGCGAGTTATAATTTTATTAATAATAAAGCTGAGAACCATCTGGAAAATATCACCCACGCTTCATATAAAAGTAACAGTGTTCTTGACAAGTGTGGCGCAGAGATAGGACAAAAGCTCTTTGTACGTGTCATGTAGGTGTGCCGCTTTATATTTGGTTGTAACAAAGATATTATTTAAAAGGCAGCGAGGAAGGAGCAGATGTGTGACATTTGAGCACAAAGGCCATCCCGCCACCTCCCGTCGCTGTGTGGGACATAGTCTAGCTACTTTGGAGACTAACTCTCTGTAGAGCAGATTCAAGCATAATGATGAAAAGAAAGGTAGAAGAAAAGTGCACTGAGCATCTGTAGCAAAGCACACTAGCAGAGTCTGTCCATGCATGAATGCATAAATAGGTTAACTAACTTAATTTGTCTACTACTCTGAATGATCTATGGCACCCATCCACGGAGCACATGTAGCCACTTCAGTCAAAACTTAAATTAATAAATATGGCAGAAAAGGCTCTTAAAAAATCGAAGCACCATCAAGATTTGTGCTAAGATTATCAAACCCAAATTCAGAAACCCCTATGTGAATATTGTAATACTGTATCATCAAATGGAAGAGATGAAATGAGGAGGACTGAGATTAGCAAGTATTTTTATTTTCTATTGGCTACAAATATGAGTCACACAACCATAACAGAGTTACATGTTAACCATTAATGATGTTAAAAACTGTAGTTTTACATCTTTGCAATTCAAATCAACAACCACCTTGTTTAGGAATTATGATTTAACCTGATCCACATGATCACAATCATTAACATGTATGTTCTGCTATAACTTAGAAATGAAATACACATTTAGGTTTGCTTGGAAAAACTAACTGCTACACTGTCAATTCTAATTGAAGCTGTATGGTTTTGTGTCTTACATAGAGGTTATTTAGTGGGTTACATCATGTGTGTGAAGACAACACAACGTTAAACAATAAGCTGCAAGAATATTTCCTCTATTTCACTTTATTATACGAAGCTGACAGATAGCCAGCTGCCTCTGTCTAGAAAAACATCTTTTACCATTTTCAGTGACATTATCTCCAGGTGCTTTGATTTTCAGATCCCATGTTCCCCTAACAAAGCCCAGACAAAGTTCACCCGCTTGGATACCGCAGAAAACTGGGAGCCAAATTCCCGTAGCAGCCTAGCAGGTGTCCAGTAACAAAGCTAACTTTCCTCCAAGCTGTGGCTGCAGCTGCGGTGTCCTTTCATATGCCTGGAGCAGGGAAAGCTGTTCACTTTCGCTGCCTTTTGGTTAGACTGAATCGATTGCCTAGACTTACATTTAGAATATGATGAACTGGGTCATACACCTCAGCCCTGCGAGCAATCAGACTGCTAAAATCAAAGTCCAGGTGAGGTTGTGCTAAGCTTATCAGTATTTTTTTTTTTTTTTTTTACATTCTGTGCCCTCCGACAGGCTGCCGCCCTGCTGTTTATTTTTCTGCCTCGCTCATCATACCAGGTTAATTGATATGATGACCTTCATCCTAGCAAACACCTCAGTGGCATTACAAGACTAACAACACCCTCAGCATGGAGGAGAGATAAATACACACAGTATGTGTCTGTTTGTTTAGACAGCGGACACCCTACTAATCTCAGTTTGCTATGTAGGCATGTCAAAGAGATGGAATTGGACTGTGTGACATGTCAGCCAGTCAAAGTATTAAATACTGCAGCATTATTTACCATGATTGGGTGTCGGTAATTTTTTCTGATGCACCTTTTTATACATGAACAAGGAGGCATTACCATGCGAACATATTTCCAGGAAGAAGTTAAATAATGAAAAGAAAATGACCAACTTAAAAAATTTAGATATAAATAGAAAAAATAAAATAGTCCTTCTGTGACAATACCGAGAAACAAAAGGGAATGAACACTGTTTACTAAACAGCAATCCCAGTGGATTGGAACCATGCCTCTGGGCTTCAGCTCATTTAAAATGGAGTGAGGACCAGCATAAACAGAGAAATGATTGTCACCTACGCCAACACCGCCAATTGTAAAGACCAAAGTTTTATTAGAAAAAGCCAGGGCACAGCTTAAGTGATGAGAAACTGTCAGATGTTTAATGTGGGTGTAATTAGACAGGCCTGGGCAAGCGTATCTGACCAGAATCTTGAAAGACAGTCCAATTACAAGCTGAAGTTTGGAAAAAGTTGTTCCATTTAAAGCAATTATGTTCCATCGTATTGAACACAGTCCTGACAGTCAGAGATTCATGAAAGTATGCGTGGTCAGTGGAGCCAGTATAACCATGACAAAGTAACCAAGCTCAGCATATAAACTTTAGAAGCTGACAGAATCTCCAACATGTTAACAAAATGAGGAGAGCATTCATTTGTCTCTTCACCTTAAGCTAAACAAGTTGAAAAAATAAAATAAAACACTATAAAATAACATTTTTAAACTAAAAAGCAAAAGCATTATCTTACAAATTTGAAGAGGAGTGAAAAGAAATTGTATTTATTGAATACCACCCCATTTTTACAATCACAAAATCACTTGGTGTACATTCTTCATTTTTTAGTTTAAAAAAACAACAAAATAGAAGGTAATTTGCTAAAAAGAAAAAAAGCAAGTAGAAGAGACAAAAACCAAGACTACTCAGTGTTTAAATCCTCTTTCCTGTATCTCAAGCCATGTGTTGATAATAAATCTTAAATTGCTTTGTGTCTGAATAACTCTTTAGTTCCTTCTTTATTGTTCCACAGGGTCACCCCACAAATAATACTAAAAAACTTCTTGTAATTCTCACTTTTGATTTTTTTATTCCCCATTAGGTTTTCCATGTTGATGGTTTCTTAAGCTTCCCCAAGCGACAAAATCCATGCAAGTCTAAATGAATTTGTTTATAAAAATATTATCTGCAGTTTTGAACATTAACCATCAATGATTTTACTTGAAATGCTCAGGAAAAAAACCTGCACAAATCGTGAAATTGTATTGTTTTACATTGTATGGAAGCCGAGAACTTTTGTCATCATCGTTATCTTGTGATAACGCCGTAATTATCTTGTTACCTCGGGCAATCTTTTTTTGTTATCTGGCTATCAAAATTGATTTGTCGTGACAACGGAATAACTATCTCGTTTTCATGATAAAACAACGAGATAACGGATTCATCTAACTGTGTTCAATACTGTTGTTCCCAAGAACAATGAGTGCAGCGTCTTGATCAGTGTCTTAGTCTTCTTAAAACCTTCCCAATAAGGAGAAAATGACTGAATGAATAAATTAATGATTGAATGAATGAATGAATGAATGAATGAATGAATGAATACAAAGTTTGTTTTTTTGAGAAAACAAACCTCATTTTGTCGAGATCACAAATAAATTATCCCGTTATCATGAGAAAATTGTCCTCGAAATCAGAAGATAACGAGAAATTTAACTCATTTTGTAGAGATAACCACTGGGAAAAAGTATGACGGGAATACGACCGCTCTCTGCTTCCGTAACATTGCCTGCCATAATGCAAATTTCATTTATTATATTGAGTCACATAAGACTAAAACTCTCTGATAGACATGGAGAATACTTTGCAATTGAATTTCAGCCGAAGACTGCTGTCCTTTACATGAAGCCATGAGTGAATGTGTGCACATAGATGAAATGGACATTACACATAATCTAAATCCCAGAGCCAATAACAGTCTTCTGCAGTATCTGTGATGCAGTTAATTAAACTGTTTAAATTAAGGATCATTTCTTGGCCAAAGTCATCTCAATGAATAACTCAAACCTGTGGCCCCCTTCACAAACACACCAGCACATGCAATCCTTTTGGTTGCCACAGCTTCCTCTAATCCATCTCATTTGTGTTCATTTTAATGTAGTTCGAGAAAGGTAAGTAAAGATAATTGGTTTATATATACAGGGGGCTACCTTCCAGCTCTTATTATATCTTCCAGACACACACACGTACACACATGCATATAAACAGGGAAAGATTTGCACACACACCGTACAGGTGGCTCATTAAAGTGTTCAAGTAAGTGAGGAGAATGGGGAAATCGAGACTGGCTGTATTCATTAACAGCCACAGGCAGGTGGCATTAGAGTCCAAAGCGTCTAATGACAGCATCAAGGGGAAAAAAAGCCCAACTGAAGGCAGTGGGACAATATTTCCTATTTAACATTATTATTTTATTATTTCAAATATTCAAACAACTCACAGCCCAGAAATCTGCATGAGTTCCATGAGTATGCATGCATGCTGCTAATATCTGTAATTTCTTATGAGTCTTTGCACGCTTCAGTGCATGCTGTAATTGTTTATGAGTTTGTGAGAGGAATGCCAAATCATTGTCCCCTGTCTGTTAGTGCTGGGAGAGCTGAGGGAAGAAGAGACACCGAGATCCCCAATCCAAAACCGCAGCTGGCTCGGGCCGATAAGACAATCAGCCCCCCCCCCCCCAACCCCCAGTCAGGACGCAGCTGAATGGGAGTAGAGGAGGAGAGGATGAGAGCAGACGAGAGGAGGGAGGTGTACGGCAGACAAATGTCACACTTCTAAAAACCTACACAGGGATTTCTGCATGCACGTGTGCGTGCACAAATCAGTGTGAATATGTGCATGTATGCCTGTGTGTTTCAAATCATACTTTCATTTCGGGCCATTAGCCAGTACCATTACCCAGCCGTATTTCCCATCTGTTTCCAACTTTTTCCAAAGGATTGCACTTAAAATGCTAAACTTCTTCAAGGTCAGAAAGACACAGACAGCGCAACAAAAAAATAAAGTCTGGGAGGAAAATAACCGCATTTCAACTATTCAGCTTGGGGTTCAGAAATAAACTAGTATTATAATGTACAGCACAGCAGATAGGCTACGACAGACAGTGTGGATGAATACATTTGATGCCAATCAACAGCTTGAAATTTTAATCGATGTGTAAAATAAAAATAGTATTTTTTTTATTATTATTATTTCAACGAGCATCTATGGGATTATCCCTGTCAAACAATCATCTTAAAGAGGCTATGTGGTGGCTCTTTGTTTTTGGGAGGTCACTATGCTGAAGATGCATGATATTAAAGGCAAACTGGTATTTTTAAACACTGGCCCATCTTTCTGGGTCTAAATTAGTAATGGGGACAAAAATGTTTGTATGCGAGTGAAAGTACACGATACTGGCGACTGCAAAAAAAAAAGGTGCAATGCAATCACAAGGGGTAATTTTCTCTGTCAAAGAAAAGGTGAATTTTTGCCACTGTTACATGTCTGTGAGTAAAACAAAGAAATAACATGTTTTGACAATTGATTGCTAAATAACACTAAAGATTAAGACTGAGAATGTGGTTCCTGTGCTCATTGCTCTGCTGTTGCCTGAGGTTTGCTGAGGATTAAAACTGGTAATGTCTGACTTGGAAAATCATAGCTGTGAGTAATTCCAACTGTGGAACTAATGAACTTGCAGCTTTGTGGGTTGCTATGGTAGATTTGGGACTACATGGTGTGTATCTCATCGTCCTTTTCATGGGATCTACAGAAATGGACCACTTCATCTCAAGTTACTACTTATCTGATATCTTAAACATACACTTGAAAAAAGCTTAATTTGCTGATTAAAAATCCCTGATTCAGTCCCTATCATGGTTGAAGATAGTAAAGTTAAATTATAATACATTCGGATAAAAAATTACTGTATGCAGCTATTTCCTGAGACAATGGCAGAAACGGGCTTTTCCCCACAGTATTGCAGCATGTGCATGATATTTCTTTCAGAAACTTTTCTATAGTTACCCATTAAAACAACCTGTCAAAACTATGCTGTTAAAATCTTTGTACACTGGTTTGTGTACATGTTCAATATGTTCTCTCTGACTACATCATAGCATATCACTTTCATGCATAATAGAACATAAAAAGAATCCTGCTTGAGTGAGTTGAGAGGAAACCCATACTTGGCTTGATGCTGTCATCCTTTTGTGACAGAAAACACTTTTTGTTGTTGTACTGGCTGAGGACAAGCGGGCTAATAAGGAGGTGAGGACAAGAACAGAGGTAAGAGGATTATTGTCATGGCTTTCCAATCATCACTGCCACATTGCAGGTCCCAAATTTGCAGAGGCGGGAAAGATTGACGCAAAAAATATTTCTTTCAAAGCTTAGATGGCCTACATACTAACAGCAGAGGGACGTATGCTGTCGTTAGCATTACTCAGGTTCTTCAAATGCTTAAGACATGCAATTAAATTATTTTGCAATGGGAGAACACCTCCTCTATTCCCGTCTCTCTTCACATAAGTTTCTTTTTCACAAACCATTAGGAATAGAACCGTTACCATTTTCATCAATTTCCCTTTGTTAGCCTATAAAAACACTTTAAAAGCTATGAGATGCTTCCATTTAATGCAAAACCGCTAAACGCTTGTCTAATTGTATAATGTTAGATTTAAATGATTACTGATTTCAAAACTGATCCTGGGAATATTGGAGGGATCAGTACAGGTTAAAATGTATGTGACCTTCAAAGTTTGAGCCAGTGAAAGAACTTCAAAGTAGAGGTAATTGCTTATCAGAACAGGGTGATCGTCACCGCTTCATTCTATCTTTAGACCTCACGTCTAAGGATTGTTTAAGGAGCTGTAAGAAACTGAGACATAAAGGGATGAATTCATCTGTTTCTGCTGTAGCTGAGGATAAAAATGAGCAGCATACTTTGGAAAGAGCGACACACAACCCACACCTATCTGAATTTCTCTATCTCTTTGTTTGAAGGCACAACACACACACACATCCACACAGAATCTGTTGTAGACTGTCTCCACTATGCATTTCCCTCTGTCACTGTCTCCCTTAAAATGCGAAGGAAAGCAGAAAGATGGAGAACTGAGGAACAGAGGGGTGCACAGTTTCCCTCTGTTGTAGGTGCTGTCACTGGCTCTAGGGCATACACAGAAAAAACCTCAACAAAACAACAGACACAGTACTTGACACTGAAAGTGTCTCCACATGTCAAGACTTCCATAAAGACTTCTTATGAAAAATACTTCTTACGACAAGGACATAAAAGGAAATTACAATCGGTTGCTGATAATTTAAACCCTGCGCCAGAATGATTCAGTTCGGTCCTGCAGGTTTTTGATGATTCCCTGCTCACACACCCCTGAACATGAGCAGTTCTTTACTGAGTTATTGAATTGACAGGAAAGGGCTGGAAATGGTTACATCATCAGTTTATTGACAGCAAACTTCAAGTCAACAAAAATCCTTTTTCATTCTAATGGCTTCCAGTATTGCGGTTTTGTCAAATCCCTCAAGTTTCCTAAGGTTCATCACAAAAACTTGACAGCAAATGCCCCTCTTAGCCGGTGACTTATGAAGAAGTGATCCTGTCTGATCCTGTACTCAGATGGTGGCTGGAGGGGAGGTGGAAATGGCATTTTACACCACCTTTAAACAGCTGTTCTCTCACTTCCGTGTTTTTTTTCCATTCACTGTTTAACTTCACTTTCATGTTTTAGCAACACCAGTTCCTGTTAGAGTTCAGAACAAATACGACTCGGTTAAGTTAAGGAATAAACACAATACTTGGTTCATTTACATGTAAAAAGAAAAATACTGATTGGGACACTTTGTATAACAAACACAAACTGTAGATGAAGTCCACCAGCTGTCCTAAGAAATGACAGATCTATATTTAACATTAACAGCCTGTCACGGATGTGTCGCAATCACCTGCATCACACTAAGAGCATCTTTTAACTCATGTGAGAAAAGTTCATACAAGGCATGTTAAAACTGACCTCTCCATGTCACCGGTGGTTGTAGCATTCTTCAATCAAGGACAGAATGAGAGAGGAACTAAAAATATTTCCCATGAGCATTATCCTGATGTGTAGAGCCAACCCAAGAGGCAGCCAAGTGGTGACAGAGGTTCTTTTCTAGCTGCTTGGAAGTGATGACACAGAGCAGCTGTGGCATTATAGTCCTAAATCAACAAATCAGCAGCCATCAGTCTCACCTCCACCAAGCGTGCGCGTGCGTGTGTGTCTGCTTGGCTTCAACTGACTGACTTGTGGTTCCTCTACAGTTTACTAAATGGATGCTGGATTAGTCTATAAAATTTTGATTTGGTTCACTGGCTGTTAGGGGAGATACAGCACAAGGCCAGATAATATCAGGGCCCTCTGAGATTGTGTTGTTTTCTAGAAAGAAATGACCTGCGGGGTCATGTCTGAGCTTATTAATTTGCTGTTGCCTAATGTCTGCGAGTGCTGTGTGTGTTTTTGTCTGGCTGTTTGCCCAGATTGCATTTCACTGCATGCAAGATATTTTTTTTCTTTTTTTAGAAATCTTTGAAAGAAACAAAGAGGTTCAGAGAAAAAAAAAATGATCAGAGGCCACATGACTAGTCTTTTCATTTTTAATGATCACAATCAGAGAGACGATTGAGAGGGCCTTCAGACACAACTTCAATCCTCCATCATTTCTCCTTTACACACACGCTCTCACATAAATAGCAGAGCAGGGACCTTTGATCTGCTCTACATGGACTTTTTCAGGTTTTTTTCAACATTTGCCCATGAATTACAAATTACTCACACTTTATAAACCGGGAAATTGGACTCATCCCTGGGACGTGGATTCTTTCATGTTTTTATATTTTCAAGTATTTCAAGGTATTTTACTGTGCAGGAGTCAACATTAAAGCACCATTTATGTCGACAAATCTAATGCATCTCCAGTATACACTGTTAGACCCTTGTTTCAGCTCACATAACTAACATAAAATAATCATGGATGTTTCTTTGACTGCAGAACAGAGGCAGTATTTATGACTCCTGTTGTCAAAGTCTTGCAACTATAAGTGTTTAGCATTTAAGGGAAATGCTACTGCGATCTCACTGCTGCTGCAATCTACATCTCCTACATCAGCATGCCACTCCATGACATCAGCTAGATGCTGGTGCCACGGTGCAAAAGCTAAAACAATCCTAAATAGTGTAGATCAAAGTTAAATTAGATAAAAGGTTAACTTGTTAAAGTTCAAACAGAAATAAATCTGGCCGAGCTAAGACAACATGAGATTTGTCATTTAGTTTTTTATTCAAATTGCAGTTGGAAACTTTAGTTGCTATAGGAAATAATTTAATGCACAATACAATAAGAAGTTGAAAAGTTTTTTTGTTTGAGACGATGTCGATCTGTCAATTTGTTTGTTTAGAGGGTTTTCCATTAACTTTTAAAGTTGAGGCTTTCATAATCTGAAAAATTATTTTCTTTAATAACTCTTGAAAAGTTAATCTAAAATGGCCATCTACATCAAGGCTATAAAGGACATGCTCAGCACTTCAGTTTGCCTTAGGTTCACAAAGCCATGACTCACAGAGTCAAGATATTAAAAGTGCAACATAGACAACCAAACTATCAACTGGAATCTTAGTAAATGCTATACGAACTATAAAAAGGTATACACAAGCCTTGAAGGTCCATTTAGAAGTCTGGATATGATGTTCATCGGCCTTCATTGGCATAAAGCCCTAGAGGAAACAACCCTTTTAAAAACATGAACATATAATCAACTATTTTCCTCATAAAATTATAATTAGGAGATTCCTCATCTCACTTGTATTCAAAGCCATTCATATTCAATCAAATGTCTTAGGACATAAGAGATATGAGGACTGAGCATTGTTCTTCTTCTCAAACACCTTTCCACCTTTCTAGCTGATTAGCCTCATTGTCATTGAGCCACACTGAGCTGATGCCAACAAAAGATAGGAAAACCCAGTCATATTTAGGAAAGAAGAACTTTTTGAGAAATGATATACAAACAGACGAGAAAGTTTTACATTTGAATATTTAATCTGACAAAGATCATTCTGGATCTGAGTGGGAATGAACCTAGAAGACTGCACGCATGCACATGTAGAATCAGGTTCACTAAAGTAAAATGCAGTTTGGTGAATTAGTAGGTTGAACTGCATGCAGTAGAATCTTTTTTTTTGTTAGGATGATCAAAAAGAGACACAAAGTTGGGCACAATCACTAGAGTAACAAGTTTCTTCATAAAAATAATCCTCAGCGTGTTTTTACCACACCTTCACAAGTTGTTATGTAGCGCGAGGGCGCAATAAAGGGGATGAACTCAAATGCAGGTATGAGGCGGGAATTTAATAGATAGCACAAAATATGCTCACCAGGTACCCGGGAGAACACAGAGGGATACATACAGTATGGTCAGCTGGGTTACTGGAGGGGAATCACAGGGGAGCCACAAGGAGCAGGCGAGGCAGGGAAACCAAAAGGGAGCTGGCACGCTGGGAGGTTGAGGGGGAGAACTGGAGCCAGAGC
>JAVQJG010046398.1:0-10547 GCA_036024015.1 Craterocephalus amniculus
CAAGGAACTTTTATTGTCATACCAGCTCACATTTACATGTTTATGGTACGAAATTAGTACTGAGGTCCCAGTTTTGGCCATAAAAGAAAGAGCAATACAATAAAAATAAAATAGTAAAATAGTAACAAAAAAAATAATAATAATATAGGCTAAAAAAATAGAAATCTTACCACAGGCAGCTCGCTCACTCTAACATTAATTTAATGGGACATTTAGTTTTTAAATATCCATAATTTGCTCAATTTTATACACATTTTCAAACCACTTGACTTGTAATAAACATCTATACTAAAAATTAATTATAAATGTGAAATTTCGTCAGAAAATAAACTGACAGGGGCAATTTATAGACATAAAGACGAGCATTTATGTTTAATCAATGTTTTTAATGTGTTTAAAATAAAACTGAAATGAACATAATAAGTTACTGCAGATAAAATGATCAAAAATGCATGAAAATGTTCCTGTTTGGAGTTACATTTTATGGCCACCAGATGGCGCTGTGGAAATACGTTCTGGACATTTTAAAAGCGCAGTTCTTTTCACAAAATTATTTTTCTAAACGATTTGGTCTCCTGACGTTCCATTCGGCATCACTGCTGATTATAATGTTATTTATCTCACTATACTTTAGAAAAACAACTTTTACTCAGCATCAAGCTTGTCTGGTAAACTGGCCGCCGGTGATGCTGTTTATAACTCCGCCATGAAGCATCTAGCCTTTGTTAAGTGCATCTAATTTGTGTATCTGTATCTATAACTGCAGGAACGACTTGGTGGGCGCTCAGACGGTCACCGATGAGCTCTTCCCCACCGACAGCGACGGGGAGGACGGAGCTGAGCTGGACGGCATGGTGACGCAGATCAACCTGGACCTGGTGGACGATTACCCGGCCTCAGACCCTCGCTGGGCTGAGTCTGTCCCAGAGGGTGAGGAAAGAAGGCAACTTTATTTATACAGCTCTTTCAGAACAGCAACTACTGACCAAAGCACTGGACAGAGAAATAAAACTCGCATCTATAAAATACAGATTATTAAAGGAGAATCGCTAAAAATAAAAGAATAAAAGTAAAGAAATGAAAGTAAAAGACGAGGTAAAATGATCAAATCAGCTTCTCCCACTAGATTGAAAGCCAGACCAGGAGGTTTAACTACAAAGTAAAACCAGTTCTAAGTTCAGGGTTTGGCTGCAGGCTGCATCTTAAAGCCGTTCATATCTCAGCTTTATGTCCTTGTTAGAGCACAGAGCAGCTCGTATTACGTCTTATTATAAATGCGATGAGGTATTCCTTTATTTCTCTCACATTTGGGAATATTAAAGGAGCTAAAAGCAAAAATTCATTGTTTTCACACTGACGGAATTAAAAAATCTTTTTGTGAAGAACCGGGTGTGTATTTTCATCTGGAGTATAGCGCGACGTCACACAGCGCCTCCTGTGTGTTGATCTCCAGGTCTGTGTTCACTAGCCGGCCCGGCCGCGCGTGCATGTACGTCCATGTACGAACACGCGCACACGCGCCCCCGTCCTTTATAAACAGCCGCCACAGGGCGGAGTTACGGCGCAGCGCCAGCACTCACGCCGGTAGTTGTGGGAAGCGTCCGACCGAAGATGACAAGGAGCTAATATTACCTCCAAAAAAACAACGTTATTTTTCAAGGAAAGGGACAAAACGCGGATAAATATTGGTCTGGCATTCTCGAGGTGGAGAGAGCGGCGAGACCGAAAAGGACTCCAGTTTGCTCTTCTTCTGGTACGTGACTCGCGGAGCAGACTTCACCTCGTCCACGTCTCTTTTTTCCTCTCTAACACGAGACGGTAGCCTCTCGCTGCTACCTGCTGCTGCAGATTGGCTGCTGCTGCTCTAAGAAGTTGTATTAGAATAAAAATGGCTTACATTAAAATGTTTATGTTTTGGATCATAACGATTAACAATTAGAATAAACTGCGGTTCTTAGCTGAGCTCATGTTGTTTTGCACAAGCGCAATCCATTTTGAACTAGTCATATTTGCATTAGTTTTAGAAAATTTATAATTATATTGTGTTATAGGCCTAAATAATTTTGAACATGCTCTCTGTTTAAAATTAAAAAATAAAGTAAAGCTATGAGGCTAAGAAGAGTTTTCCCTTTTTTTTAAAGACGGACATTTTTTCAGGTTGCAGAGAGGTAGAGGGAGGGCATTGATTGTCACAGGCTTTGTTTTGGTTTCAGAGACCGCTCCCCAGTACACCAACTAATGGCGAAAAATTTCCCTTTTACCTCCTTTTAATATTGAAAAAGTGAAGTTGTAGTAGTAAATATATTTCTCCTGAACACTGAAGGTGGAATTTGAGGTTAACTACGAGCTGAATATTAAAATAGTCCTTGTCAGAAACGCTGGAATTGGATATTTCTATCAATATCAATTTACAATGCCTTGCGAAAGTATTCGGCCCCCTTGAACCTTGCAACCTTTCGCCACATTTCAGGCTTCAAACATAAAGATATAAGATTTAAATTTTTAGTCAATAATCAACAACAAGTGGGACACAATCGTGAAGTGGAAACGAAAATTTATTGGATAATTTAAACTTTTTCAACAAATAAAAAACGGAAAAGTGGGGCGTGCAGTATTATTCTGCCCCTTTACTTTCAGTGCAGCAAACTCACTCCAGAAATTCAGTGAGGATCTCTGAATGATCCAATGTTGTCCCAAATGACTGATGATGATAAATAGAATCCCCCTGTGTGTAATCAAGTCTCCGTATAAATGCATCTGCTCTGCTTTAGTCTCAGGGTTCTGTTTAAAGCACAGAGAGCATCATGAAGACCAAGGAACACACAAGGCAGGTCCAAGATACTGTTGTGGAGAAGTTCAAAGCCGGATTTGGATACAAAAAGATTTCCCCAAGCTTTAAACATCTCAAGGAGCACTCTGCAAGCAATCATATTGAAATGGAAGGAGTATCAGACCACTGCAAATCTACCAAGACCCAGCCGTCCCTCCAAACCTTGGTCTCAAACAAGGAGAAAACTGATCAGAGATGCAGCCAAGTGGCCCATGATCACTCTGGAGGAACTGCAGATATCTACAGCTTAGGTGGGAGAGTCTGTCCATGGCACAACAATCAGTCGTACACTGCACAAATCTGACCTTTATGGAAGAGTGGCAAGAAGAAAGCCATTTGTCAAAGATATCCATAAAAGGTCTTGTTTAAAGTTTGCCACAAGCCACCTGGGAGACACACCAAACATGTGGAAGAAGGTGCTCTGGTCAGATGAAACCAAAATCGAACTTTTTGGCCACAATGCTAAACGATATGTTTGGCGTAAAAGCAACACAGCTCATCACCCTGAACATACCATCCCCACTGTCAAACATGGTGGTGGCAGCATCATGGTTTGGGCCTGCTTTTCTTCAGCAGGTATAGAGAAGTTGGTTAAAATTGACAAGAAGATGGATGGAGCCAAATACAGGACCATTCTGAAAGAAAACCTGTTGGAGTCTGCACTAGACCTGAGACTGGGGCGGAGATTTATCTACCAACAGGACAATGATCCAAAACATAAAGCCAAATCTACAATGGAATGGTTCACATATAAACGTATCCAGGTGTTAGAATGGCCAAGTCAAAGTCCAGACCTGAATCCAATCAAGAATCTGTGGAAAGAGCTGAAGACTGCTGTTCACAAACACTCTCCATCCAACCTCACTGAGCTCGAGCTGTTTTGCAAGGAAGAATGGACAAGAATTTCAATCTCTCGATGTGCAAAACTGATAGAAACATACCCCAAGCGACTTGCAGCTGTGATTGGAGCAAAAGGTGGCGCTACAAAGTATTAATGCAAGGGGGCCAAATAATATTGAACGCCCCAGTTTTCCGTTTTTTATTTGTTGAAAAAGTTTAAATTAACCAAGAAATTTCGTTCCACTTCACGATTGTGTCCCACTTGTTGATTCTTGACTAAAAATCTAAATTTTATATCTTTATGTTTGAAGCCTGAAATGTGGCAAAAGGTTGCAAGGTTCAAGGGGGCCGAATACTTTCGCAAGGCACTGTATATTGCCAAATAATTTTATTCAATAACGGTGATATGACTTTTAAACATATTTCCGATATTTCGATATACATTACAGAGCATTATTACAGCGTTTCTTTGCCTGTTATTTAATGGCGCAGACCATTCAACCCAAACAGAAAGAGCCGCAACACATAGGCTACACAACAATGCATAATGACAATGCATGATACGTACATTACAGACACAGAGCCCAAACAAGCCCAATAGCGTGCTGCCCTCTTGTCCTTTATGTTTGCATATGCTGCTGTAAATTGCGCTACTTGCAATAAAGTCAAGAAAAATCCCAACAGCACTCGGCAAGAGTTAGACAGCTAGGCTAGGTTAAGCTCCAACGTGCTAACTTTTATTTACTAAATGAGCGCTCGTGACCGAGCAAGCGCCACTGAACAAGCTTCCACAAGCAAAGAGAACGCAGACTAATTCGGTAATATGGAAGTGGTTTGTGGTGGAGGTTCAGGGATGACGCTTGCAACGAGCTGTCCTGCCAGATTTTTTTTCTTTCACGCGCAGCCATACCTGCACGTTACGGTAAAGTTAGAGAATGGGTGGAGGAGCAGGTGAAGTCAGTGACGAAATTTGCGACCACCGCTGACCTGTGGTCAAGCAGAACCTCGGAACCATGCATGAGCCAGACAGTTCACTTTATTGACCAAGACTGGAAGCTTGTCAGCTTCGGTCCATTTTCCCTAGGATCACGCGGGCGAAGTTACTGCAGCAGGACCTAAACATGCGCTGTCCTCCTGGAGACTCAGCAACAACAACCTGCATCACCACAGATAGCATAAGTAAGATTAGCCTTCCTAAAAATAAATGTAAGGTGACCAAAAACAGAGTAATTGTAGACTTTTTATCACTAAAATGTTGTACTGGAAGAGTAACATAGACTTGGCTAAATGATAGATTAAAAAAAAAAGTTTTACAGGCATTTTTTTTAAAAAAGGTTTTCTGAGGCTTTTGTATATATCGATATCGAGCAAAATGAAAAAATATATCGTGATAAAAGTTTTAGCCATATCCTCCAGCCCTACTCACGAGTATGAGTATTTACTTACAATTCTCCTGCTGTAATATGGAATTTTTTTCTTTTCCCTGTCAGAGTGTGCTGGCTTTCCTCTGACATCGCTCATCATCCTACACCAACTGGAGGACAAGATGAAGGCCCACGGCTGTTTCATGGACTTCCTGCTCCAGGTAAAGATTTACACTGGCTTAATATGAGGAATAAAAACACTCTGAGAAGTTTCTGACCATAATCCAGTGAAATATTCTGCTGGAGCAGAAAGATAGATTATACTTGATACGATTTCCTGAAACATATAAAATGTCATAATTTTAGAAAAATGAGAAATGTCTGGAAACCAGTAGTGGATGTAATTTCAAGTCTCCTTACCAACATTGATTTATTTTTTTCAGTTTTTTATGTTGCTGTAGTTTTTAGGTTTGTCCCAGCAGACCTGTGTAATTTAATTATGTTTTATTAAATTATGCAAAAGGTCTTAAATTTATTTCAGGTTCGTTAGCCAAAATACTTGAATCACTTGGTAAAACTGTAAAAAATCCACTTTGATTGAAGAAACTGGGATTACTTGGCCCTTTTTCTTCCAAGGAAAAACTTCCATTTGAACTTGGGGGAACTCTAAACATCAGTGACACAAATTAAATGTAAAAAAATGGATAAATAAAATTGTTTTTAATGTGCTGACTTTTATCTGTGTATATGATGTAGTTTTCTCTGTAATCCAGCAGAGGACACTCCTGTTTTAGCTTTACCTAATGAATAATAATGGTAAATACGGATGGGAAAATCAAATCGAAGATCTGGATTTTTTATTTCACAATTTTAAAATCTTTTTTTTTAGTTCAAATAAATGCAAAAATATTTTTTTAATTAATGTTTTATCATTTTGTTTATTTTTTTAATAGTAAAAAAAACTTTTTTTTTTGTTTTTTCCCACAAAAATCTGCAATATAGAAGAATCCTGAGAATCGAAATTTAAATTGAATCAGTACCCAAAAAATCGTAAAGGAATCGAATCGGCAGGAAAGCATATTGTCTCAGCCCTAATGGTAAAATAATGTTTTGGGCTTTTTTTGCAAAGCAGGTAAAAAAAATGTGAGCCGGTAGTAATGTCAGTCTCATTAAATGCAATCACAGAAAACATGATATTACAAATCCACTTAAAGATTGATGATCTTCCCTTAGACCTTTTACAAAAACAAATCTGAGACGTTATAAGAGTTTGCATGGATGCAAAACTGTAAAACAAACAAACTAAAACAAAATGCCTTTTAAAGTCGCCTGACTCAGATTTCCGCTCCCTCTCTGTCCAGGTGGGTCTGCTGGACCGGCTCAGTCAGGTGACGGTGCGGTCGACTCCCATGGCCACGCGTCTGCTGCTGTGCGAGCACGCCGAGAAGCTGCAGGCGGCCATGGTGCTGAAGAACCACCACACCAAACACGGCGAGCTGGTGAACCGGGCCATGGCCGCGGCGCTGCAGAGGAGCAAAGCGGCCGTGCCGCCCAGCCTCACCGTGGCCGACGTCTTCTTCAGAGAGGTTCGTCCGCGACATCTGACGGCGGCGTTCTGCAGCCGGACTGGCGTTTATTTATCCTCCGTCCCTCTCAGGTGTCGCAGATCTCCTCCGTGTTTGACTGCCTACTTGAGGAAGAGGAGCGCAGTCTGAAGGAGAACCCGGTGGACTCGGTGCAGTGGGCCGAGGTGGTTCTCACCGTCAACAACATCATTAAGGTAAATCATCACTTGTTACTAGAGCTGGGTGTCACTCCTAATTTCCTGAATCAATTCGATTCACAAGAGCAAAAATCGATTTGATTTTGATTCGTTTTCAGATATTTTCATGTCACATCAATATTTCTTGAATATTAGACATTCGCAGATGGCAATTTTTATGAAACGCTGAAGCAACCTTTCAACAGTGTGTATTTTATATACATTTAATATTCATGTTTTCATTTAAAAATGTCCAAAGGCACTGGTATGTCACATAATTAACTGTAGCATTTATTTGTGAAAATAACCAGTGCTACATGTTAAAGAATGACCAAATAAAAACTAAGCCTTCTTTCTTTAAAATATATATATATATATATATATATTGCTGTTTGATGAATCGATTATTGATTTTTCATTCTTAAATCAATTTAAATCGATTAATCGATTTACCTGTTGATCATTCAAGAGCAATATTATTAATATCAGAAGTGCAATACTTTGGATCTTCACTACTTCAAGCACATACATACTGTATGCTTATCTAGGCTTTTCTGTGCATGCTAACTGGGCTCTTTAGAGTTTACTATTATTTGTATTTAAACACTGTTTATATTCCATTGTATTAAGCTTATATTTGTATTTTTATTTAGCCTTTTTTATTTATTTATCTTGTCCTGTTATATTTTACTATTGCTCTTCTTATGGCTCAAGCCGGGACTTCAGTTCTGATTTTATGCCATAAACATTAGGGCTGTCCCGATCCGATACCAGTATCGGTTGTTGGTGCCGATACCAATAAATAAAAAAAAGGATCGGACAGTATCGGCATGTGTTAAAATATGCCGATACCGTTGCCGATACTAGGTGATCAAGATTTTCTATCCAGCCCTTTCACCTGACCAGCACGCTTGGTACATCCTGTACGAGTTCTCCCCACTTCATTTTCTACTGGTTTTTCTCAGGTTGTTTTTTCTTACTACAGAAATGTGAAATGTGCCGCATGTTACACAAAGTCTTTTTATTATTTTAAATTAACTCATTGGTTAATAATTAATGACTAAGCTTTTCTCACACCTTCTGTTGTGGACTTTATCAGTTACACCTTAAGTTTTTGAGGTGAGGTTTGACACAATATTTTGCTCAGAACAAAGTAGTATCGGTAATCAGTATCAGCTGATACTCAACCCTCTGTATTGGTATCGGAAGTGAAAAAGTGGTATTGGAACCGCTGGGCGGCTGTGGCTGAGTGGATAGAGCTGTCGGGGGTTTGATTCCTGTCCGGTACATGTCGAAGTGTTCTTGGGCAAGTTTGCCTCCCGATGTGCCTATCGGGTGTATGAATGTGTGTGAATGTTAGCTCCTAAGCACCCAGTATGTTTCAATATATAGGTGCTGTGTGAATGGGTATGAATGGGTGCATGAGATATGTCATGTAAATCGCTTTGAGTGGTCTGTGACTAGGACTGTCCCGATCCGATACCAGTATCTGGTATCAGTGCCGATACCAGCAAAAAAACACGGATCGGAAAGTATCGGCCTGCATTGAAAAATGCCGAAACTGTTGCCGATACCAGGTGATCAAGATTTTCTATCCAGCCCTTTTACCTCATCACCCTATATGAGATCTCCCTAGTTCATTTTCTCCAGGGTTTACTCAGGTTGTTTTTTCTTACAACAGAAATGTTAAATGTGCCGCATTTTACACAAAGTGTTTACATTTATTCTAAATTAACTCATTGGTTAATAATTAATGAGTCAGTTTTTCTCACACCTTCTTTTGTGGACTTTATCAGTTACACCTTAAGGTTTTAAGGTGAGGTTTGACACAATATTTTGCTCGTAACAAAATGTAAGTATCGGTATCGGCCGATACTCAACCCTCTGTATCGGTATCGGAAGAGAAAAAGTGGTATCGGGACAGCCCTATCTGTGACTAGAAGTACAGTCCATTTACCATTTACCTAATAAACATATAAATGTGAGCTGGTATGACAATAAAATTCCTTGACTCCTTGAAAAAGAGGCAGTAACTCGGCTGATTTACAGGCGAACAATTAAGTCCAACCAGTTTATTCCGAAACGTTGGATTTGCCAACTTTTTTCCAGAAATTCATCAGAACCGCTGGATGGATTTTTTTGCCCGTTTTAAATTCATCCAGGTTTATTAATATCTTTGTGCATGTGATGTGTATGTTGGCCCATCTGGAGAAACGTGTCTGGAGAAGATCGTGTAGCAGCCTTTTAGATGACGGGCATCTCTGTGTGCAGGACATGCTGCAGGCCGCGGGGCAGTACCGTGAGACGAAGGCCTCCATGTACCAAGCTCCTGAAAACGCTGCCGCAGAGCCCGAGTACGTCCCGTGGACAGGTAACGTCCCATGCATGACGTCATGACCTCTCAAACTTTCTGCTGAATGACACTAAAGCGTTTCTCTCCTGCAGCGTCGGGAGGCGTGGGAGGTGTCCGCACCGTCATTTCCCGCCAGCACGACATCATCCTGCGCTCCGTCTACCCTCACGCCGACTCGGAGCTGCGCAGCGCCCTCTGCGAGCAGCTGGTGGCGCTGCTGGACGTCTACCTGGGCGGCTACGTGGCTCAGCTGACGTCGGTGCAGCAGCAGAGGCCCCCGGGGGCCCAGCAGGAGCGCTACAACAGCCTGGAGATGGAGTACAGCCAGCGCCGCTCGGAGCTGCTAGCGCCGCTGTGTGAGTGGGCTGAGGTTCTGGGAGACCTGGGAGGACTGGGAGGCTGGTGGGCTTCATGTGTGCTGGTGTGTGTGCGCTGCAGTGGAGCTGGGCCAGTACCAGTGGGTCGCTGCGCTGGCGGAGAAGTACTGCGACTTCGACATCTTGGTGCTGATGTGCGAGCAGACGGACAACCAGAGCCGCCTGCAGCACTACATGGCCAAGTTCGCCGATCAGGTGCGTTGCTGCAAAGCCGCCAGATTAGGGCTGGACAGTTATGGAAAAAATAATAATCACAATTAATTTGGTTGATATTGAAAAATGCATTAAAAACGTCCCTGTTTAAGTTAACAGTTATAGTTTATGGCCAGCAGATGGCGCTGTGGTAATGTTTATAAGCAAACTATACATCAGAAAAATCCCTTTTCCTCAGATCCGAGCTTGCCTGTGGTAAGATGGCCGCCGTTGATGCTGTTCTTTATATGTATATCCATGCATGTAAACTTAAACTTTATTTATTTATAAAGCGCTTTTCATGCGGTTTAGCAACACAAAGTGCCTTACAAAATAAAAGCAGATTTAAAGCATAAAAACCTTCACACATTGAATTACATCAAAACACAAACTGTCTGGTAGTGTTGCTCTTACACAGTTACACAACCACACACACACACATATATATACAAAGTTTCTGTCTCTTAAATGAATGTAGTAAAAAAAAAAAATAAAATAAAATAAATAAATAAAAAATCTGGCTTGACACTGCTGTGAGGAAGCGACATCTTGGGAATCCATCCATGCCAGGGGCCGGCCCACTCATGTTTACATTTGGTGCCAGCACCAGAGTCACCCACACCCAGACAGCCCAGGGCCCACACCACAGCCGAAAGGCTGCCGTGCCGGACCCCAGCCGCCCAGGCATGGGCAACCGCCGCGCTACCAGCCCCCCCCAGAAGGGCAGGCAGAGCCCCCGGCATGGTGGATTCCTCCGAGGAGAACACTGGAGAAGGAAAACCTAAAACGGTAAAATAACATAAAAATAGATAAATAAATATTCTGATAA
>JAVQJG010046406.1:0-23332 GCA_036024015.1 Craterocephalus amniculus
ATCCATCCATCCATCCATCCATCCATCCATCCATCCATCCATCCATCCGTCCATCCACATAACCATCCATCCATCCATCCATCCGTCCATCATCCATCATCCATCCATCCGTCCATCCATCCATCCATCCATCCGTCCATCCATCCAACCATCCATCCATCCATCCATCCATCCATCCATCCATCCATTTCTGTTATTCTAATGCCAGCAGTGGGAAGAGGTAGGTGGGACGGTTATCCCAGCGGGGGAAGGGTGGCCGTCTGAACACAACAGATCAGCTGTGTATTCAAAGTAAAGTTAGTAAAGTAAATGTGTTTCCATTTTTGTGTTTTTAGTTTGATTTCTGGAAGGCTTCCTGTCCAACAGTCAAAAACTTTGGTGGAAAAAAACTCTGACTTCTGCACCGTAGGCTAAAGTGTGTATCCTGTTTATGGATGCAGCTGTATAAAGCTTAAAAAAATGTTGATTTCTCAAAAACTAACTTCTCTATTTTGTATAATTTTCAATGCTCTCATTATGCTAACTCTCATTATGCTAAGCTATTAATGTAATCTCTTCTTCTGTGACCTTGAAATCCTCCTCCACCACCTGGAGGGTCTTACCATCATTACAAGCAACCCTTAGATAAGGTGCTAGAAAGAGGCTCCTACAGACGCTTGGAGCAAGGAGGCATTGCTGTGTCCTTCTTTGTATTCCTTACTCAGTGCTAAGTCAAAAGATACACATAATCCTCTCCTTCTCTTGTCTTTGCTGTGTCCTCCTGCCTCCATCGGTGCAAAGTCAACCACATGAAGATTTAATCACTAAAATTCACATTATTAAAATTGTTCCACTAAGTCAAGGTCAAATCAGGTCTGGTCCATAGCTGGTATTGCTGTTGGTTTATATGAAGTCGTAGTGTTGATTTATTTAGCAATGTGGCCCGTGACTCATGCTTGTGCCTCTCTCCCCAAAAAATGCACAACAGAACAATCACAATGATTAACAGAACTTATTTAAAGTTAGAAATACTGTATCATTGTGAACGGTAAAGAATGTCATTTAGGATTTATTAACAGGAATACACAGGCTGCTAAAATATAAATGAGTATATATTTGAGGAGATAAATAAACAAATAAATAGATAAGAACCCATTAATGGACAAGGATGCCTATTCCAGAAGTCAGGTCAGATGACCTCAACACCAGAAGAAGGTCTTTTCTTGTATATTATTACTTATTCACTGCTCCATATGGGAAGTTGGACCGACAACAAAGAGGGATTTGTAAATGAATGAGTGTTGAATGAGTGGCAATGAGTGTATATACATAAATATACAGTGACATATATATATATATATATATATACAATTTTATTTAGTATTTGCCATTAACTAATTGTGCACTTTTTTTCTATGTGTTACAATTTTTTTATATTTTTAAATTTGTCTTTTGTTTTGTTTTTTCTGGTTGAGTTGTGCGTAAACTTGGTGAACCACGGTGATGGGGTCTGACCATTCAAGCGCTGCCGTTCGGATGAACGGGCACATTCTCTTTCATTCACCACAGGGTAAAAAGCTCAGCTCACTAGTGGCTTCTACTGCAGTTGTTGTGAAATTTTTACAGATGTTTGTTTGTCGTGGGAGTATTTTTTAATCTTCTGGTTTTAAAGGAATCAATAATAAGCTGGAAGAGGAAGGACGACTGGATTTAATTTCTAAAAAGAAAAAAGAAATAAATGCTGTAAGCACTGTAAATCGGGACTAACAGCTGTGTGACACGTCAACAATGTTAGATGTATTAGTGAGCTGTGATGAAATATTTTAATGGCGTTAAGAAAAACAACAGACTTTGTGATCCTTTTGCCTTTTCACACTGATGAAAACTAGTATCTCTCTATTTCTTTTTGCTGTAAAGTTTGGAATTTTGGTGAGCATGAACTCATTTTAGGGAGCCAATTTGAAATGAAAGAGTATTTAATAAGTTTGTTATTATTATTATTATTATTGTTTGTTATTATTTATTATTCATTTCAAACCTGCATAAAGTTACATAAAACATAGGAGAGAACAAACAATTTAACATGGTTTGAAAAAAGGGGATGGAAGAATCATTGATTTCTGTTTTAGAGAAGTGTTGCACATCTCAAGCTGTGAAGGAAAAGAAAAACCTTTTTAATATAAATATGACTTAGTTCAACCAATATTAAGACTTAGGATTATCTGTAAGAAGGCATTAATGGATTTTATACTGGTCCAAACATTAAATTCCTGGTCTTTTCTCTTATCAGACATGAGTAAAACTTCACACGAGGTAGTTCGACTGAACCATCTTTACACAGGATGAACTCTGATTTTGGATCTCAGATTTAAAGGTTATCGCCGGGTCACTGTGTCACTGCGGCGAGTCACGTGACATGATGTGATGTTTGTGTACAGTATGCCTTTGTCTTGCATGCATGTGCGTGTGCTGTGAGCATACTGTGTGTATGTGAAAGTGCTGATGGGACTCCCCAGAATCCCCTTTTTCTCAGCAGCGGTTAAAACTCAAAGCTACAGGAGAACTATCCAGCGCTCTGCCTTTGTTGTGGGACAGCTCTTTGTCCGTGGAGGTGTGCAGTTGTGTGTGTGTGTGTGTGTGTGTGTGTGTGTGTACTGTACGTGCACCTGTATACATCTGTGTATGCTTACCGCCTGCTATAAGTAGCGTGGGACGCGTGTCGCCGGTGATTCTCTGGAAAACGATGGCTGCGCCGGGACCTCCTCTGCTTCTGTCTGTGTTGCTGCCGCTGCTGTTGAGCAAGGCATCCCAGCCTGCAGCTGCATACACACTCAGCCCTGAACGACCACAGCACAAAGTCCTCCACCTAGGTGAGGGCGAGCTCACACCTCCAAACATATTCACACTAAGCTTTTAAAAGCCTTTTTCTTGAGGAAATGTGTTCTCTCGGTTTGAAATGTGTTGATCGTAGACTGGCCGAAGGATTGCGGTATGCCCCACTTCAAACCCAACATGGCTGAGAGGATTGTGTCTGGGAACGAGGCCAGACCTCATTCCTGGCCCTGGCAGGTCTCTTTGCAGGTAAATTACACTGAGGAGGTTCTATACTTCCAGGAAAAGGAGGCATGTTTAACCATTTGCTGGACCAAGTTCTTGTGTTCTTCCCATTTTTCCAGTCACTTTATGCAGCATTTCCCATTTTCGCATTTAGTGCATGAATGTCATACAGCCGTAGGATTTTAAATGTCTTGCTTTGCTCAGCCTCAGCTAATGTGAAATGGACAAAATCAAGCAGAACTAATTTCTGTTTCCACATTTTTACAGCAATATTTCTTTTTTAATATAGTAATATGTATTTTTCAGATACAGAATGCACTTGTTAAAGGTAACAAATGAATATGATTAGCAAATATTCATGTTTTAAGCCTCTACTCATCCAGCTGGAGAGGGGGGCCAAGCTCCAAAAGTCTGGTTCATATCAGTCACTTCTTCCAGTTTGATACTTTCTATAAATCACTTAGGATTTATTTTTCTAAGTTTTCAAACAGAAACTAAAATGATTGCTTTTGTTATCATTGCTTTTTATGTTATTTTAGTACAGCAAGATAAAAACAGGCCACAAAATCTGAGAGAGGGAAAAAAATCTTATTGTATATCTGCTGACATTTTAGATATAAATGTGTTAATTTTTGGAAGAAGAAACTTGAGTGCAGTTCAGAGAGACGGACTGTAAACGGGAACTCTACACATGGATCCTAAATGCATCGCAGGCCTGCAATCAGTATCTTTAAAAGGTCAAGCTTTTACTTGTAGCCAAAATAGAGGAAGTGTTGTTCCAAAACCTGTCAGACTTGCTGGCACACTTCCTCAGGTTCTCCCACAAAACAGAGGTAAAAAAAACAACAAAAAAAACAACAAAGACATCACAGATTTTTACAGCAACTCTTAATAAGATGCTGGATTGTCTCCCGTTTAATGTAGAAAAATTAACTCAGACAATAACAGGAACGATGTTCTGCTCATTAGGGTTTAATTTTATATCTAAATTAGATGAAGTAAAGCATGCACAGCCACAAACAGACAAAAAGGATAACTCCAGCACTGCTCAGATCAGATCAGCAGGATGTGGATTCGACTCGTCTGCACTCTCTAGTGGAAAAATATGCATTGAGAGTTTTTAAAATTGATCAATAGAGTTTAAATTTCTGAACTCTGACTCGCTGTCGGCTCAGTATTCCAGCTGAGGCTGCTTCAATAAGTCTTAAAATCACCAGTTGCATAATCAAACTGGCTAAGGTGGGTTGCTGGGAGTACAATGGGTGTGAACTTAATGGAAATCCAGGCAGGACCACCTCTGACCTGCCAATTAAATTTATCTCACATACTTCACTGCTAAGGAGATGTTTCTCACAGGTCCGTCCCAGAGGAAGTAAACATTACATCCATGTGTGTGGAGGAACTCTCATCCACCAGAACTGGGTCCTTACTGCAGCTCACTGCTTCCAGAAGTAAGAAAAATCCCCCTAAAAAGTGTCTCTTATAAACGGTTTGATGTTTGAAAAAGAAACAGATGAAACTAGACATGACCGTGTGCTTTTTTACGTCTCCCAGGGGCAAAGCTGAGGATGCTGGGAGCTGGAGGATCGTCCTGGGTAAGCATCAGCTGAAGCGCTCGGAGACGGCAGAGAGGATTTTCCCGGTGAAGAGGATCTACCGCCACGAGAACTTCCGCTACCCCACCCACAGCGAGCTGGACTATGACATCGCCCTGGTGAAGGCCGGCACAGACATCCTCCCTTCAAAGTTCATCCGCTACGCCTGCCTGCCGCGCAAGCAGACCAGCCTGAAACCGGGTCACTACTGCTGGGTCACAGGATGGGGCGACACCCGCGGTGAGTGGAGGGCAGGGGGAAAGTAAAACAAAACCAAGACCAGGCATTTGTTGCTTCAATTGTTTGATTTAAACCTGATAGTGTGCTAATGGACAATGAGTAGTTTTCAGTCCCTATTAGCCTTATTTTGTAAATCAGAGTAGTGGTTTTCTAGCCATGCAGTGAAGAGCTAGATCAGGAAGCCACAATGGATCTTATAACAGCTTAAAATGGTAAAGAACCGACAAAAATTTTTCAATCTAGATATTCTGACAAATGCAGGTTTCACCAGTTTTTAGTTAAATAACTGCACTGAATTTTGACAATGTAATGACTCGAGAAGTACCAGTAAAATTCTTTTAGATCTATTTTTCTTGTCATTAGTTCGGAAACCAGTGACTTTTTAAGAGAAGAAAAAACATCTTCCACAAATATCTGCATCATGTAAAAGGTACTACTCAGAAAATTGCATGCATTTCTGTAACTTAACTTCATAGATGAAATGTATGTATACGTGCATTTCATCTGTGAAGTTAAGAATAAGTGCACTTATTCATGATATTCTAATTTTCTGAGCAGTACCTGTAACTTAATTTCAAAGATTAAATGTAAACATACATACAAATATTATACAAATCAATATATTTCCGCTTCTATTTGTTTATATTTTGCTGATCAGGATTTGCAGCTGCAGAAAAAGTCATATTAAAAAAACTCATTTAAATTAAGAAATAACAGGCCTCTGAAAGTAAACTTTCCAATCTGTAATTCGTACATAAAATGTATTGGTTTCACCCTTTATGTTGAATTGCCTGAATAAAACAACTTTTCCAGCATTTTCTGCTTTTTCGGGTAGCACCTGTATAGGAAAAACTTTTCTTTGCAAAGTTTTTTTTGTTTCAATGTTCAAATCTAAACTAGAAAACTAAGATTAAGGTTCTTCAAAAATGACATTTGCCAAATAACACAAGCTGTCTTTTTTCAGATATAACATATGTGGATCTGAAGTTTAATTTAGTTGGACTGAGGGTAAAATTGTCTCTTTGGTTTGTAAAGGTTGCAGACCCCTGAGCTAGACGATCAAACCGTGGAGCATAAACTCTAGTTCAGTGTTTCTCAAAGCAGCAGACAGGCAATAGCACAACACTAGTATGAATAAAATAGCTGAAAAAACTGAAATGTTTTTCTGTCCCTATAGGACTAATCCAATCAGATCTCACACTGCAAACCCACTTTCTTTCCCCCATTCCAGGCGGGAAGGAGAACGTCTCTCTGGCAGAAGCTCTAAATCAGGCCCGTCTGCCCATCATCGACTTCAAAACCTGCCGGCAGAAGAAATTCTGGGGCGACCGCGTCCGAGACTCCATGATCTGCGCCGGCTTTAGAGACACCGAGGACCCACCTGCAGCATGCCAGGTAGATTCACGGTCAATTTAGGTCCCATCAAGCCAAACTCCCCTCGCCTTCACTCTCCTCCTTCTTGCTTTTTCTTCTCCAGGGAGACTCTGGGGGTCCTCTGCTGTGCCAGCTGGGCCAGGACCGCTGGGAGGTGCACGGCGTGGTGAGCTTCGGCCCCATCGGCTGCACCGTGGAGAACAAACCCAGCGTCTTCACCCGCACCGTCGCCTACATCCCCTGGATCGAGGCAACACGCATCAGGGACTTCTTCCTGCACTGAGAGGCCATCGGACCCCTCAAACATACGATCTTGGAGCCACATTCCTCTTCTACAGACACCAAGCTCTGCAAAAATCACTTCATCATGTAAATATGCATGTGCAACTGACTAAGCATTATTTTTCTCTCGGGGAGCACCGCATCACACACTCCGACCTTTTACATCCAATTTACTTTGCTCAATAAAATGTATTAAAAGCAAAATATTCAGGAAGTTTCCCCATTTCATTTATTTTAGTTGATGTTACAGCGATTTGATGAGGACGAATGAACAGTAAGCACATCCAGTAAACCTCACAGTGGCTTCTTCTCTCCCAGTACAACACAAACCACCGCTAATGTGTTTTAATAAATACAAGAGTCGACAGACCGTAAGGCTTTGCTCTGCGTTTCCAGGTTTTTAAGAGTCTTTCAGTCCAAAACCAGAATTCACATCTAGTGAACAACACAACAGATGCCAGAGATCATTTCTTAAACTGGCTCGTTTCACCCAAATGTCGGGAGTTTTCCGATTTTAAAATCCAAGAAGACCGAAAAGCCTTCCACAAAATAATTATAAAACAAGCATCGCACCTTTATATTAGATCCTCAGTGGGATCTCAGGAGAGAACACCTCAGAGGATAAAGAAAAATGATGATCGAGGTGTAACAGGACACTCTTTCCAGAAGAATTTAGTCCACATTTTCTCATTTTTCAGACACGTCTTATGGGTGAGTAGCTATGGTGGGAAACTGGAACCGACAGCCCCTTCCCTGGAAAGAAACACTGCGTTTTAACCAGAGTCTAAGTCCTCTTAAGCTGTGGTTAAAGCCCGTGTCCTTAAGATATTTGGCCCTAATGTTGAAGCAGCTGTGTGGGAGTTTAGTACAGCCTGGAGGACGAGGAGGAGCCGGTGAAATGGTCCCAGTTGTTGTAGAGAGCGTAGGCACCAGACAAAGCGAAACCCGCCAGACCTCCACGGGCTGCGCCCTTTAATCCACCTGAGAAAACAAACAGAATAATTACAGTAATCATCATCATAAGCACAGAAAACAACAATTATTTTCCTTCAGACACAACCAGGTTGACAGTTTAGCTCCAGCATGTAATAAGTAGATTTACAACACAACCAAATGTAATCTGTGACTCTCTGGTGCTTTCCAGGGATGGTCTCGGTATCTGTGCTGCCCTGTTTGCTAAAACATCTTCACAGGGCATTCATATAGAATATGCAGGTTTGGTGGGCAGATCGTTAATGTGAAAGAAAACAAAATCCTCAAAGTTTAAGCAAAAAAGAGAAATTTTTCCTAAAATCACAATATACATCTCAATATAATTTTTTTGGGTCACGTAAACAAAAAGATCTTGTTGCTAAATACACTTTTAATAAGGATTAGAAGCACATGTACATTAAAATATTTGACTGAAATTAAAGTAAATGTGTATTAACCTAATGAAAAATACATATATATGTATAAACAAAAGAAAGAGAGACACCTACTGCCAGACTTAAAGAGCATCCCTGTTAATGTGCCTGCAGCAACTGTGTTGATGTCGTCTTCTGCTCCTCTGGCTTTTTCTATCGCCACACCAAAAGCACTATACAGTAAGGCTTCAATGATACAGAGAAGAAATCAGTTTAAAGTGAGACTTTTTAACCAATCGCATCACACAGAAGCAAAATTCATAATGTTCACACCTGTAATGCTTAAATTGGGCAATGTGGGCTCATTTAATGCTACTATCACATTCATGTGTCTAAAGAAGTTTTATAAAGTTTAATTCTTGTCCTACCCACAGATCCAAGTGAGTTGGCCCAAGAAGCTCCCTGTCTGGTCACCATGTTGATAATTCTGATGATAAAAAGCAAACATTTAGAAGAAAAGGGATTGAATTATAACATTAGCCGTAAAATCAAGCAATAAACTGAACCCTGTCTCCAGACTTACTGTACATTACGTGGTTTGGACCATGCCATGTCTCTGGTCTCCTTCAGGCCCATCCTCAGACCATTTATGGCTCCGAGTGCAGCTCCTGTAAGTCGAATAAAGTGTTAATTGTTAGTAAAGGGACATGGAAACAACCTAGATTAGATTATATGAAGAATATTCCTGAACATCAAGTATGTGGACAATGAAACATGATTGCAAGATCATGGGTATTCCTACTGCAACCCCAACCTTTCTACTAAATTTTAAGTCTGGCTGTAAGGATTTACAAAGGATGGAGGGTGACATCAGGTATCGTCAGTTCATCTCAAAAGGTTCAGGTAAGGTTCCTCTAAAGCCATCTAACAGACACCATACTTATCATAAGGACATCATATGTCCAAATGTAGAAATGTAGTTTGTTTTACACTCATTGTTTGTTGCTGAATGTTTAAATTGAGTTTTTTGATGAGTTGCTGCTTGTTTTCTTGAAATAAAAATGCAAGCAATGCCACACTCATCTAAAGAAATGAAGGTGAGTATTTCCACAAAACACCGTTTGACGGAAAGTTTAATATCCAGGAATTGTCTGAAGCTCACCAGTCATGCATGAGCCTCCAATGGTAAAGAAAGCCAGCTCAAATCTTCCTCTCGTTTTGTTGGCCCCTGTGGGTAAAATGAATTCATCTGTGTCCTAAAACACAAACATTTAAACAGTTAACGCCAGAAAACAAACAAAAAATAATAATTATCTGCAAGAACAAAAGCTCAGCATGTCCATTTGAGATTTTTTGTTTTGATTTTTTGTCCATTTGAGTTTACCTGAACCAGGTAACGTGGGTCGACGTTGAGGTAAGGGGAAAGAGGACTCATTCCAGTCACTAAAATAAAGAATAAAAATGTTGGTAAATTACTTAAACATAAAGTTACATAGTTTAAATTCGTGTACACTGAAGTTGTAATGCGGATACAATCATGTACTGTAAGCAATGTGACAGGAGCTAGCATTACAAAGATATACAGGACACTTACACGGGACGCCAGCGAGCTCTGTGTTGGAGTATTCAGGCGCACCTCCTCCAAATAAACTCCCCAAACCTCCTTTGAGTCCTCCCGATCCTTGTGAGTTGTTGTCCATGCTTGTAAACGATCAGAAATGTTCAACTAAAGCCTGAAAAGGATGTGCTAGCCGAGCCAACGCGGCTAACGTTAGCAGCTGCTAACGATGTCGTAACACTCAAGAACCCAAAATGGACTATTTGACAAAGAGCAGCTGCATTCACCGCCACAAATACACTGTTTCCCAAAATAAGTGTATTTTGTAGGCCAGGGGAAATTTGTTTTAAAGTGAAAACACCGCCTTTTCCTTTCGGCTTATAGAGCTCTTCTTGTCATCATGTCCCTGACCTCCAGAAGCACGCTCTGTCGTAAACCGATCGCCGGTGTCGTGCTGTGGTTGCGTCAGGAAACACCCACTTTCCTCTCTACAAAATACAGATCCCAAAATTCAAGTTTAAATGCCATCGGTAGATCATTTTAGTTTATTCATAAGTATAAATTCAGAATTTATACAAATAATTAAAAAAAAACTACAAACTGCCTTCAGCATTTTACGACAGAGCCACAGATCTGGGATCGGTTTATTTAACTCAAGGGCAAAGGATGTGAAGCACGCGAGGCGTCACAGAACTGATTTCAGACTGTGGCATGTCAGGCAGAAGAGAAATTATATTTTCCTCTTGCTACAAGGCGATAAGAAGAGGAAATTACACTTTAGTTTATATTTTTTTGTTCATTTGTTTTCTTACTTAGGTGACATATTCTGTTGTAGAATGTATTTTTCCTCAGATAAATTTGGATAATGACAAGTAAAGCCTCTGTGTGTAGCACAAAACTAAGCAAATGTGTTAGCTTACTGTAAATAGATGGATAAATACAAAATTTAACACAAATTAATGTTTACATTAACTAAAAGTGATAATACACATTTGACTGTTTACTGTACTTGCTAAAAAACCAAAAACACAAGATGCACTGATGTATTTAATCTGAAAATACTTTCCCTGACCCAACATCAAATAAATCTGAGTCAAAGAAAAAATGGTTAACAGTTTTTACTTCTAGCCAAAATGACACATCTTTGAAAATACTTTAATAGGCACTTTATCTTTCACAGTGGAATGTGTGTTTCTTTCTCAAAGAAAGGAGTTAAATAATACAAAAACATGAAGGAGTCCTCAATTCACAAAAATAATTCTGTACATTTTGAAAAAATTCTGCCAACTTTAAGTTTAGTGTTTAGCAAACCACAATTTTCTGAGTGTTAATGTTACATGTATAAATACACAAAGCATCTGGGAATGAAAACTTCAGCATATATTTCTGTTACAGAACTACAGACATCTGTTTCTGCATTGAACTTCATCTCTTCAGCCTGGGCGTTATGTGTAATTCTAAATATTATTAGTCCCCAGAGTGTGAAAACTTCCTGTGTTAATTTCTTCAAATTCAAAGTTATCTCGAAATTCTTATAGATCTTTTAAAGCAGGGGTGTCAAACATATGACTTGGGGGCCAAAACCAGCCCACCAAAGGGTCCAATCTGGCCTGTTGGATGAATTTGGTCAAAGTTAATCCAATCAAAATGTGAAAAACTGGATTTTTTTAGTTCCATATACCTATAACTAAATGGTGTGGGATTATTTTAGATCCATTGTGATCTGTCAGTTGTATCACGTGTGATAAGCAAATATATAAAATCCAGTGAATACATAAAATATAAATTTAATATAAAATAATATGAAAAGGTTTTATCTCAAGTAAATTGTTTAGGTACAAAATAGCAAATTAAATAATGACAGAATTATATTTATTGTATGCTAATATATATTTATTTAAAGATTTTTAAAAAATATACTATACACAAAAAAACTTCAATCAATCAAAATGTAAAATGAGGCAAAATATTGGGTAATTGAATTTGTGGAAGAAAATTCTGATTGTTCATAGTGTTTTCTAAAATTCAAGACCATTAAACAAGATGATAGGTACTTCCTTAAACTAAAACAAAGGGGGAAAAGGTGAAATCTTAATTATTTTGAGATTATTATTATTGTTAATTTACTAGTCCGGCTCCGGCCCATTTCAGAACAAATAGCGCTGTATGTGGCCCCTGAACTAAATGAGTTTGACACCCCTGTTTTAAAATTTCGTTTAACTAGTTGGAGCTTTGAATGACAAATGCAGTTCCTCAGGTCGTACACAGGGAGGCAGCAGAGAGTCGAGAGTAAAACTCAAACCAGTGAAAGAAGGTCAAACTTGTGGGTTCTGCTTGTCCTTAGTCCCTCTTTCTAATTAGGTCTGATTTAATCAACTGATTTACTCAAATTTGCTCCCAGACATGCAGATACAAGCACATAATTGCACATAATTAGTGTAGACAGGTTGAGTTGGGTTAAATGACTTCCATATTACACCTTACGGGCCTTAATATGCACGTCGCCTACCTTTAAAGTCATGATGCAACAGCAAGTTAGGACCCCACACATGGACGTGCACGGCCTGGCCATCTGGTGCCGGTCAAAGGGACAGAGGCACTGAAGGAATTTAGTGTGTTGAATTTCACAAATAACAGAGCATCTTATTTGGATGCTGCCATTGTGTGTGTGTTTTCAGAAGGGGCCAAGTGGAGCGATGAAGTTTGCCATTGTCGCCCAGTGTGGGTGTTTTCAGCCCCTCTGGCATGATGTGTGAGTTAGTGTTCTCTGTGCTGCTGCCCAGTGTGCCCACTGTCTTTCCCACAATGCCCCATTCAGCCGTGGGCCTCCCTCTTGCTATCCGCTCATGCTCTCAGACCGAGCTGCCACCCATTTTGTGCCTCTGGCTAATCATCATCATCACCATCATCATCATCGTCCTCGTTGGACTACAAACCACATTTTCAGTTGTGGGATAAAATAGCCGTGATGTCATCTTTGTTGTCTTTTTCAGCAACTTTTCTTCCTCTCCTTCCTCTCCTCTTTCGCCTCCTTTCTCCCCTTCTGTCTCTCTGAGCTCCCAAACACAAAAGACAAGAGAGGCCACGACAGGACCCCAGTGTAAGCTGGTTGTCAGGGAGACAAGGAGACAGTGTTGGGTCTTTAAACGGCCCTCCGAGGGGTGTGCGGAGTTAGGGGGAGTTGGCCTTATTTACATGGGAAGAGGACAAGGGAGGAAAAAAGGGAGAAAGAAGGGTTTGAAATACAACTTTCGAGCTGTTTCCCTGCAGCTCATAGGACTAAAATCACTCCGTCATCAAATATTTACCGAGCGGAGGGCATCAGGAGCTGTTCATTATGTGGAGAATGCCGTGTTTACATGGCGGTGTAAATCAACCTGTCTTTTCCTCTGACTTTTTTCTTATTATCTCCCTGATTGTAAAGAACTGGGAGCCCTGGGCCCCCCACTGCTGGCACTGGTGAGAGCTGACTGCAGAATACATTACCAGCTGCTTTAAGAGCATTTCATTCCAGGAGAACGAGGATGAAAACAGCACATAACTTGAGTGAAAACAGGAAAAGCAAAGACAAGTGTACACACCCATCCTAACACTCAAGCTCCCCCCCCCCACCCATTTCTGATCCACACCCATTCTCTCTTTTATCCCCCCCCCCCCTCCTTTTTTATCTCCACTCAGTACTTCCACTCTGCTTCTTCCTGTCCAGAGGATTGTCAGCAGCGGTCACATTATGTCCTTTCTCTGTCTGTGATCAGGGGGTTGGGGTTGCAGCTATAGAGCAGGCTCAACTCCAAGCCTGAAGTTCAATATCAACCCCCCCACCACCACCACCCCCCACCCTCACAACTCCACAATGAAAGCAGGAAGGGCAGGGAGAGGACGAATAAGCCACCCACTGCTGTATTCACCGCAGAGGAGCCCATGTGATTTTCTTCTTTTTTGTGTGCGTATGGAGAAACTTTAAAAGCGTGGTTTAAAGGGAAGTTTCACTTTTAACTTCAAGTGTCAAAAGTCTCAAATTATGTGTTTTAGAAGTTAATGAAGAGCAAATAAAAGCAAGTGTAGCCGCCCTGACGTGCAGATTATTAGCAGACTTTGGGGACAGGCCGCAATCTCCGTGTAATATTTGCTCTGCAGATGTTTGAGGGCGAGCTTGCACAATCGATTTCCCCTCAATTCCCCGGTCATCTCCTTCTTCAAACCTGCAACTCCCCCTCGCCCAACTCGCCCCCTCCCCTTCTTTTCATCTGTTATACATGTGCATGCCTGTGAGAAACCATGGTGAGCTGGGTGTTTTCTTCTCTCTTATTACACACATCAGTGTGCGATGTCCACTTCAATTGCAGAGGAAGACAGAGGACGAAAGAAAGAACACAAAAAAGGAGAAGTGGGAAAAAACACGGTGTGGCCCTTTTCCCTGCATTTTGGCTAAAGAGTCCGTTTGGTGTTCTTTCCACCCCTTTTTCTGTTTCTAAGGAGTGTTTGGTGATTAGTATGCAGAAAGGAAGCTGTTTTGCATAATTAAGAGCTACAGAGAAAAAGCAACAAAGTTTGTTAGTTTTACAACTAAGAGTTTAATAGTGAACAAAGAGTTATTCCTGCTCAGATAAAAGTTAAAAGATCATCACGTAACACATATACTCCTTTATGTTTCTCATCTTTTTAGACACATGTATTTTTTTTTAAATGAATCCAAAGCAGACACAGATACCATTAAAGTGGTTAATAATCACAGAAGTAACAGTTAGTAACCTGCACCTGGAGTAGATTAATGTCGTACTACACTGTTAATTGTCACACTCGTTGTATACAAAAGGCACAGAAGGCAAGCAATGCTGATCTCAAAGGCTCAAGTTAATACAGAGAACATCAGAAACTCCATTTCATCAGGACAGTTGAGAGCGATCACAAATAAAGAACAGTTGTATCTGTCAGATTATTCTCTGTAATAAGGCATAATGCTCTGATCCGAAAAGGTCATTTAATGTTATTTGTTCTTTGCGTACAAAATAGAATATAAAAATACATTATAAACTTGTTACAGATGTTACGACTGCATGGTTTTTCTTTTCTGTGAAGGCATCGCTTGGTTTCTGTTTGTGTAAAACTGGGGGGGGAAAAAAGCAGACACATGCAAAACATACAGTTTTTTTCCTCAGAAGCAACACCACCAAAACCTACTAACAAACAAAAAAACCAATGTAACACTGTTCTTTTGAGGCATCCACACCTTATTTAAACATTTCAGACGCTGCTTTTTACCACATTTGAGCCACCTTGCCTCTTTCTTTTGGCACTGATGGAGTTATGGGTATAGAGCCATAAAATGTAGATTTGTGCTTGCACTCCTAAATTATCAGCAAATGATATCATTTCAAGCTGGGTGCAAGGTCGTGACGTGGCAGTGAAAAGATTAAGGTGTAACATTGTTCCATCGCTTTCAATAAATAAAGGCACTGTTTGTTCAGGCTCATACAATACTGTAGTGTGAAAAAGGCAAAGGCATCATTGTGAAAGCCCTCCAGATTCTGACAAAACGTAGATCAACTTTTCGTCTTTTTGTGTTTCAATACGTCTCAACTCAGTATCAGAAGATTTTTTTTTTTTTTTTTTTTACCAGAGATACTTTTTGGCCTTTTCAGATTCCAGTTAAGTTATTTTTCCTCAGCGAGCGCCAGTCGCTTTACGGTGGAAAAGGCTCTGTGCCGGCATTTTGCTCTCCTGAATGATGGCTTTTTTAAATCATTAAATGTGTCAGGAAGTCGCGGAGATTACTCCCCTGGCGCATCTTTCCTAAAAGCACATGTGATGAGACACATTGCATCCTGCAGAAAAGCTTGTTAATATGTTTTCAATTTCAACACCAATTACAAATATTATGCTTCAGTTCGTGTTTCTGGTCGAAAAACAAAAAAAGAGGTGCTCGTGAGGAAAAATACTTCTATTTGTCCACATATCTGTTTCAGTGTAGTATTTACAGAGGGTTTCTGTGCTGATAAGTACCACTAGTATCAGTATAGTTACCATGTTATTAAAAGAATCATAATTATTATTATTATTGCATCGTATGGCAGCTGAGAGAGACAGTTTGGCACAGCCGGGGATTCTTTAGGAGCCCTTAACCAGTTTGGGGCATATCCCCAGTGAAGTCATACATTTTGATAGTTGGATGTTCAAAAAACCCAAAAAAAAAAAGTAAAAAGAAGAAGGAAATCTGGCTTTTAGAAGGAAGGCACGTTTGGTAAGGTTTAGGTTAGGACTCGGTGGTGGGTGGGCTCCCGGGGTTTAATCCCATGATCGCTGTCGTCCGGTTGGCTGGTTAGACAGAGGCAGCCGGGTTGTTCCCAATGTTCTGGTCTCTGGTTGGCTGAGCTGGGGGAGTGGCGGGGCCGCGGGCCAATGAGCACGCCAGCGGGCAGAGATGGGTGGGTCATCAGTGGGCGGAAAGGTCAGAAGGTCAAGGGGGTCATGGGTTAGTTGCCGTGGCAGCTAGAGTTAGACGAACAGAGACGGACAGACGAGGAAAGGAAACAAAAAGGGCACATAAAAGGGGACATAAAAAGAAAAAAAGATAGAAGAGAGATTAGTGTCAGCTAGTGGCGTCGGGGTGACAACAAGGCAGATCTAGTGCAGCGGCACAGCATGAGGGGCTTTACATAAGAGCCGCACAACACCTTCATGAGCACTGCATAACCATTCACAAAGACTCACGTCAACCAGCGGGTGTTGACATAAGGAACGGCCGGTTAGCGATGCTCACATTGGCTCATGAAGGCATTTGCGGGGTTTTTCGGGAGGAGCCCCTCCTGCCATGAGACTGCTGCTATAGTGACACTACTCATGCTAGCTGGGCTACGTCTAGCACAGACAGACAGTGAAACCATGGACAGAGAGGGAGATAGCATGGTTTCATGTGGGTGAGAGAGTGACCTTTATGTCCGCAGACAAGTGTCTAGGCCTCGGAGAGACTTTCACTTACTGACAAGTAGAGCTATTGTTTAGCAGCAGGCGTAAGATCTTGATGATTAACGGTTGTGATTAACTGATTATTATTGATTATGGTTTGATTGATTTGCTATGAAAGATTAGAGGAGCACCTAGACAACTACTGTAAGCAAAGAGGCACCATAAGAGACAGTGATGAGAGGTTAAGAGATGGTGATTTTAGAAGGACTTGAGAAACAATTTAACAGTAGACAGACTAACTACAAGAATTTAGAGGCTTTGGGTTTCTTTAGAGATTTCTTTCAATACTCATCTTTATTGCCTTTTAGTGTTTTTTTGTCCATTGTGTACATCAAGAGCTCCACCGCTCACACACATATATTGTAGCTAGCTAGTCCATTTCTATTGCATATAACAGTCATGAGGCCTGTGAATCGAGAGGGTCACCTCCTCTTAAATACACAGAGGAAAAAACACTGCCTTCATTGCCACCGTCGGGGTGACTAAAACAGTAGTAGCTACACACTTAAAATGAAGTTGACATGGACACACTTCATCTATAAAAAGCATATAATAAAAACAAAAATAAAAATTTACAAGCTAGAAACAAACAAAAAAAACTCAAAACAAAACAAAAAAACTACAAGTATTTCCGAGCGAACTTGTTCCATAAGCTTTATATAAGCACTTAAATTCTTAAAATCCCTATATACAAATTTATTTTGCAGCTAAATACATGGCAACAGCACCACTCTGGCTAGGAAATAAATGAAAGATGTAAACAGCCCCAATGATAAAGTCCAGTGGGCGACTGATAAGACCACAAACAACAGTATTTCATACAAAAGAGCTTGTAACACAGACTTCAGTAGTTATCACACGCTGTGTTTTAGTAGTAAAACTTAAAGATCAGGATGAATTGAATGATCTTTAGAAAAAGACAATCACTGTTTTACTTTGAGTGTCATGTAATAAGTGGGCATAACACTGGATTTAAATCATTATATATATATATGAAATAAAAAGTGGAAATCTAGTGGAATGAAGCGGAGTATAAATAAAACTTCCCACAGTTTTTATGTGGTCAGAAGTAGTACTGAGGAGAAAAACAACGACATAAAGTTTCTGAGCGAGGACTCCAGAGTCACGAGGACCGAGTCACATGAACGGAGCGATCCATTCTAATTGAGAGGGTCCCGGCCTCCGAGCCGTCCAGTTTAAGTTAACAGGCGAGTAAAGATAACCGCTTCGGCTGCCACCCCTTAACGTGGTTCCTCCCCAAACTCATTCATCTGACTTTTACTGCAACAAATACTGTTTCACATTGTCACACTGAGGCTGCTTCAGCCTGTGACCTTCCTGCCTGGTACAGTTTTTTTTAAGGCATGCCGTATTACAGACACATGTAAACTGAGATTGGTCCATTGATCTGCATGCATCCACACTAACACACACATATACACGTACACATAAAGTGGCTGGTGAGCTAACTAACCTCTGTCTGTGGTCACTACCCTTTGGTAAGGATGGATTCTCTTGTCGTGGCGTCGTACCTTAGTGGTCATGGCACCTGCTAACAGCCATTGACGTTCCCAAAACAGAACACAGAAGGTTACTCATCAGAAAGACATCAGACAGTCCACCCATGGCACCAACATCAGCGAAACTGGGAATTTACAAAAGTGTTCAAGGCTGAGGGTGAAAATAAGTATAAAACCATCTCGCTTCTAAGAGACAGAGTTCATGTTGTTTCGTGGTCTTCTGCTCTCTACAGAAAATATTAATCCAAACGGCTAATTTCAAACTAAGCTTCACTAGTAGATTCAACATCAGCTGTAAGCCAAATCACTCTATAGCTCTGTGATCAACGTAAGCTTAACCATATGTTAAAATGCAAACAGCAGCTCTAATATATCTACGGGTTCACTAAAATGTTAAGAATTACAAGCGGAAGCTGTGTTATTAAAAAAAAATCAAAGTTAAATAGCTGTCACACCACAACGCTAGTCTGCTATCACAAAGAGGAAATGAACAGGAATGGACACTTGACTACAGAACGGCTGTTGAGGAATCTGTCATCCTAAAGTTTAATCAGACTGACTGTTTGCTCTGAGGGTTGAGTGTGTGCGGGTGTGTGTGTGTGGAGTGAAAGTGGGGGTGGGGGTAGGGAGGGAGGGGGGGTCTCTGCAAGCCAGTCCATGTGTGTGCTAGCAAGGGTTGCTATCGCTTAGCCTTTGGTTGGGAAAGCCATACCTGCAAAAACACAGGAAGAAGGGACTGTTAGCCCAGCAATGAGCTTCAGCATGCATCTGTGGATGATGTGGATGTATTACAGGAGCTGGATACGGCAGCCAGATTTCTGTTAGCTAACCCACAAGACGAGAACCAAAATCACAATCTGCTTACATTTTTCATATTTTCTGGAGAAATTTATGTTTATTTGAGCTTTACTTCAGCTTTTAATCAGTCTCCTACATGTTCAGTCAAGCTGCGCGTTAAAGGGATACTGTGTAACTTTTGGTCACTAGGGGTCCTAAACCTGTAATTTTCCTCAAAATTTAACTTTCGACCCAAATATCAGCTTAATGTGAGTAATAATAGATGATTTCTGGAGTCAGTTTAGTGCTTAATACATGTTGGCACTCCAAGGGGGCTGCCCTCTTCAGAAACCGGACATCCGTCTCTCATGGATCATGTGACCTGCAGCACTTTCCTCTGCAGCTTTAAAACAGTGGGCTGTGTTTCATGGTATTTTTTATTTGAAAGTAAGTCAAATTTGAACAAATTAAGAAGGTAAACAGTTTCTGAGGAGCCCAGAAAGAGAAAGGTTAAATTTGCAACAATGTCATGCAACCTGTGGGAAGTTACAGGTTTATCCCCCAAGTTGCCAAAAGTAGAATTTACTAATAAAGTTAATATAAGGGGGTCCCATGACGATGGTGTTATAAGCTACGATGCATTTGGTTATAGTTAAGCAGAAGATTATCCTTACAAAAAAAACCTCCAGAGACATTAATAAAAACTACTGTAGGTAGCAATGAGGCCTTTTCAGGTATTACTGTAATCTCTGAGAATTTTTGGGAGGTGACATCATTGTTGGGAAGTTGCTGGTCAATCATGGGGGTTTATTGTTTCATGACTAAGGCTAGAAACAGCTGGTGAGTCATGACATTTTAATCTTTCCCTCAATTTGCAAAGTTGTCTCCTTTCATCAAGTTTCTTTGAAACAGACATAAAAAACTCAAAAAATGAAAGTATAAATTTGTTTTTTCTTGTTTTTTTTACATTTTCATCACTTTTTTAGGTTCACGTTTTAAGATGCAAATCAAAAGCAGCAGACACTTGGACATAGGAGTTTTTATACAGTATCTGGCTACATAGTCAGAGTGTAAGCTGAGTTTACTGTTTAAAATGAGAGAAAAATATGCACTTTTCCGTAATACATAATATTTATGTTCTCTTATGCTACTTTAACTGGAGACCAGTATCCAGTTCCCATAATACATCCATTGACCATGTATGAGAGTGATGACCTGATGATTGCTATGTACCTAATACTCCAGTCGAGTCAATCGGGTATTCCAATATGGAGGGCGTGAGTGTGTAGGGATACTCGTATGGTGTGTAGATGATCCCGGATTCGGGCCCTTGCTGCACCAACGCTGGATGTGGATTGCCTCCCGGCATGAGGGTGGAGCTCTGGATCTGACGGATCAGAGGCATGATGGTGGGCGTGGTGACGGGGGCGGGGTTGCGCAGGGTGGGGGGCAGGACGGGCGTCGGGCCGGTGATGATCCGAGGTGCCTGAGGGGTCGCTAGAGGAAAGGCGGCGGTCGCTGTTTGGCGCAGGAACACACAATAACGTAAGTGTGCGCACACCCACACGCAAACATTTACAATAGACAGGGAAGAAGAAGAGAGGACAAACAGTCTATTTAACAGGAGAAACAGAGGCATTGTTCGTATATACAGTGGAGTCCTGTACCGTGACCCCTCCTTTGTTACCCACCAACCCTCCTCCACATGTTAACTATGATGTCATTCTTACGCGTCTTGACATTGGCGTCTCTGTAGGTCCCGTTGAGAATGGCCAGCTCCATCAGCTGCATTTTCTTCAGGTTGTCCTCTCCCTCAGCCTACGGCAAGCAGAGCAGCACAATCAGTTTACTTAGCCATGACTGTCATTCACAGACAAATGAATGAACCCTTGTCAAAAAGTCAGAGTCCGGTCGAAAAGTCAGCAGATTATACAGTACGAACAGAAACAGAATCAGAAATCAGTCCAAATGCTTCTCGAAGAGAGAAGGAAAAAAAACTCTTAGGTTTTTCTTTTAATCCAGACTTTTAAAGAACAAACTAACAACATTTGCGGTGGACCTGACCAGACCTTGAACACAGCCGCTCCACCGCACAAGACATATTCAGTGTCAAACGCGCTAGCTTCTTAGCTCCAGTTACAGCCTGGTGAAAAGCTTGACTGATTTACATTTAGAGAGGAAGGTCAGCTGGGTTAAACCAACACGTATCGCTGACTTTACCCCCCACACACACGGACAAACACTCGCACAAACATAGATTAACAGGTGTTCAGCTCCGGACTGCCGAAATACGCTTTTTACAGCCTTCAATGCTGGTGCTGTGAGTGAACGGGAAGTGACAGCTGATTGTAGTCGTATAACCCCCCCGCGGGTCTTTTCAATCTGATTCCATTGTTGCAAATAATGCAGAAATGAAAAAGGAAGGAGACTTTGGGATAATAACTCTTCTTTTGTTGTCGCGTTTCAAATAGCGGGATCATTTGGAGCTCAGTGCGACGCTCTGAATCGTTCCGGAGGACGTATATGTATGTATTTGTGCCTATAAAAGGGGGGGGCGAGGGGGCGGTAGGTGGGTTCGGAGAATGTGAGAAATGTTGAGAAGTGCAATCAAAATGTTCTCGTGTGTGGACACAAAAAAAAAAGGGAATACTGTAGCCGGTAGCTGGGAATGAAGTGAGTTGTGAACGAGTGAAAGGAGTGATGGAGTGGGGAGAACGAGTGAACAGACTCTCCATTCATTCCCTCAGCCTTTCAAACAACCCGGGGTTACCATGGCAACCCCTTTATGCGTGTTCCCTAATTACCCTAACCCCTTACACATACTCTCTCATACACACAGGGACACACAAAACAAGATGCGAACACTCACAGACACACACTTCTTGGGCTGACAATCCCCTTCCCCCTTCCATGCATACCAACACAGGGAACTCTCATCCACTCACACACATACATCTTTTTTTGTTGTTGTTGTTGTTTTTCAGTGCAGCAAACCAACACGTCTGCAGCAGGATTCAGACCCCTCGTACTCACAGCAGGCACCAGAAGCTTCTTGACCTCGTTGATGGCCCGCTGGAGTTTGATCTTGGCGCGGTTGTGCGTGTCCTCCACCGTGATCAGGACGTGGAGGTCCTCGTTGAGGTGCTCCCAGTTGGGCTTCCCTCGGTTCATCTCCTCCTGAAACACACACACATTTTAAAAGCTCGGTTTGAATGCAGCGCACAAACTGGAGAGAAGCAACAGGATTTCACTTTTCTTCTTGCTTGGCTCAGTTTTTGCATCGCCCTCCAACTTTGCACAAACGCACACACAAGGCTCAAGGTTGTCTAATGGAGCTTCGGAGGCGTAACAAACTCACCAAACAACCATGCTGTTCCTCAGTGGTTACACAAGATTGCATTTTAATTGAAGGTTCTGCACTCTTGTTTCTTTGTGTAATATCTCCTCAAATCTGCCCTCTTACCCTCATCCCTTCCACTCCTTCTGGCTGCTACCGCTGAAATTACTGGTCAAATAATATTAATTGATCATGAGTGAATCGGTTTGACCTAACGGGTACACACGGTTTTTTGTTTTGTCTGTGTGAGAATTGCTTTAGTTGCGTTTTTCCTCTGCTCCAGATAACACTTGTTTAATTTCAAAGGTCACCAGATAAAGCAAAGAATTCTCGTGGAAAGTGTGTTAAGAAGGTAAAAAGTCATTATTTTTAGCCCCACTGCATTTCTTCTCCAAACGCACACTCACTGTTTGATCTGTCTATTTGCTGATTCAGTTGTCACTCAGATAACTGCATGTTTTTCGAAAGGCTCTTACGCATTTACGTAGCTGTGAATCACAGGTGTGATTTCCTACATTTGCAACATTAATTTGTTTCTGTCATTGCTGGTGATCCAGAGGTCAAGCATTGTCAATTCAGGAGATGACTAGCAAATACGGCAGCTCAAAAAAATTTTTTTTTTATCAGAATTGACTACTGCTTGCTTGACTACTTTCCAATCTGCTGCTAAGTGCCAAAGATGTGTGAAACTTTGCAAGTTTAGCAAAATTTAAACCATGTTTTGATAAAAATAATCAGTTTTCTATGGAGGAACAGAACTAATTAGCATGTTTTGCCACTAAAAGATGACTGAATGTGAACTGAAATCGGTTTGAATCGAGAATCGATAAAGAATCGAACCGTCATCCCAAGAATCAGAATTGAATTGAATCCTGATTTGCTTGAAGATTCACATCCCTACTGGTGAACCTTGGCCTTGTTCAGAGCTGGTGACCTGGCCACAAACAGTTATCTGTACAGGTGTGAATATGTGAATATAATGGTTCACACAGCGTCTCAAGGCCATTACACACCGGGACCGATGAGAATAAACGGCACGAAATTGCGAATAATTCGGAGGAGAAACACCGACGTCTTTGTCTAAACACACCAAGTCCGATGTGAAATTGCGAAATATTATGAATATTCCAGAACAGACTCGGGAGGTGAGGACAAACAGGGATTAAACGTCAAGCGTTTTGTCCTGTTGTTGACAAAAACAAAGAAAAAAAGAAATCATTGGGTACATCCTATCCGAGAGAGAGAAGAACTCAGATTTCTCCACAGCTTCTTTACCTCCTCCACTATTAAGTAAACTAAAT